>RXPK01003099.1:0-70026 GCA_004143645.1 Protaetia brevitarsis | reverse complement strand
TGAAAAGGATACCGCGAGAGATGCTATTAACTTATGTTTCCCTTTTTTGTAATGGAATACCTTACTTCCTTACAATTTTTCGTTGATTTTGAATACCTTACTCTAATTAGATTTAGAACCTGCAACACATTTGTGTTCACTATTCATTCAACTGCTATTACTCTATCTTTTATATTTTTCGAGATAATAATTCACATTAGTTTATGCTTGAAACATGCACCTTATACCTTATATATCATTATATTTTGATACTTAAATGGAAGAATAAATGAATGAGAATTTAAGATGGAAATCTCGTTACTAACGTGAAGATATTTGCTAAATTGTATTAGATAGGTACGTATTGTAGTTTCAGATCGACAATTTAGCAAATATCTTCACGTTAATAATGAGATTTCCATCTTAAATTCTCATTCATTTATTCTTCCACTTATTAAGTATATATACGACTTTCTTCGTATAATACATTAGGTTTGACCAGTAGCACTGTTGATCCTTGGAAAGGTGAAACATATGTATGCTAATATGAGCCTAGTGTGTTAAACACGTTTTTAATGATACTTAAATGCTAAATTAAATACACTTAAATTTAAGGTAAAAGGATGAAAATTAATAAATATTATGCCATAAAAGTTTACAAAACGCAATTAATTAGAAACATTTATCTTATTTTTGAATTTTCTTTGAAACTGAATAAACTTATTATTGCGAAAGACTACATATTTGTATGGCAGCAGGTACACCGAGAAAACTGTATATTAAAAAGTATTAGCAATGTAATGGTTGGTATTATATTTTTTATTACGTATCCTGAAACCAAGAAAATTAAAAGATACCAACATAATGCAAATTTGCTAATAAACTTATAATAACTAAAGACGAAATAACCAAGCAGAAGACCATAGCAGACATTAAAATACCGTTATTCACCACAGACGGACGGGAATACACAACATATTACTAAAATCCCGATGAAAGATAAATTTTCCGGAACAATATTTATGAAAACACCAGGTAAGTTTGAACTAACAAATAAAATATACACCGAGAAAAAAAGATGTGTTGATTCAACCAATAATTAGTTCACTCAACAAATTTTTGGATTTAGATGTGCTCAAACCACCCGGAATGTTTAAATCAATTACGCAAAATTAGTTGCACTAATGTTGTTGAATCAATCTACAATTGTGGTTCATCCAATAATCTTAATGTTGAATTAAAATAAATGTTTGTTCAAATCGGCTGCACATGCATTCAGTTAACTAATTTTGTAGTTCCACTGATGGTTAAAGCAAATAAGTGTTTGAATTAACATATATAATTAAATTAAAATATGCGTTTTCTTTCAATGAGGTTACTGTTTTGCAATAAAATTTCAGTGTTCTGATTTAAACGAAAACTGGTTGAGTGAATGCAAAAAGTTCAAAATAATAATTTTTGTTGTGCCGACATTTTCATTTTTCTCAGTGTAGTTAATAGCTTATACCCGTATAAATAGCACTTTGACTTAGTATAGCTTATTATAATAGTCATAAATAACAATTTAATATTTGACATTTCGAGTATACAACCAGGCATGCACGTTTACTTTCAATGGTTCCTCTAGTGTGTTTCAAAACTGTTTTAAATGACTAAATTAGTTTAAATATTGCCTAAGAAAACCATAGCAATATACTTATATATCATAAGAGGTAATTTTTGACCAAATCAATTGTGCGTATGTTTCGCTGTGTGACGTGCTTAAATCATATGATCTAAGATGACATTAGCGACAAAAACGAACAAACTTAGCAGTGCATATGACCATCAATCTGATTGCTGGCATTATTTTACAAGTTTATACGCCATAAACAATTACGAGATGCTGTCTGCATGGTATCTATTATATCTGTATTATACGGACGCCGTTATTAGTTATATTAATAGGTATTAATTAAACTTATTATAAGTTGTTGCAAATGCGTTGCAGATTATAAAATTGAATCAAGTTGGGAAATCCATTAAAAAAGTTGGGTGAAGTTATCGAAATTTCATTGGCTTTGAAGATAACATGCCGTCCCATTCCTAGCTGAACAGTCAGTATAATAGTTTTGCAAATGATAAAATTGCTTACGGTTTCATAAAAATTAAAAAAAAACACACTTTAATGAAAACAGGTTTTCGCTTTTTCAAACATCTTTTTCATTATATTCCTTACATGCAACAACGAAATTGTTTATTTGTTTGTAGAAGTTTAAAACTCCTGATATATATTAAGACGTCGACAGTATTTAATTACATAATTAACTGTTAATTGTAGTTAGTAGTTAGTGTCGTATGAGTAGTAGGTTTCTGATTGAATTTAATTTGCAAATTATTAATAGTCTGAGATCATACTTAAAGGTATAATGTAAGAATGAATTTAAAACTTACCACATCATCTTTAGTATCACATTCGCAGAAGAGATTCGTCAATGTGGGCGGATGAGTTTCTGGTAAAATTCGAACGAACTCAATTCCGACTCCTTGCTGTAAACAACATAATAAAGTTATTCGAAAATTAAATATAAATTTATTTAGTAATTAAAAACAAATATAATTCAATTAAAAAATTAATCAACAAAACAACACACATAAATTATCGAATGAGGATTTTTTAATTAACCTATAAGTAAAAATCAGTTTTACATATTAATTTCTTTATCTAATAAGGAATTAAAAACTTTAATTTTTAAAGATATAGTGAATATAATACATTAATGTTAATTCAGCTCAACGTAAGCATGTTCGTGGGATAGTAAGTGATAAATGATACAAAAAAAACAAATATTTGATGTTTTTTACAAAAACATCAAATATTTTTGTAAAATTCTTTTCCAAAATTAAATTGTTTCTTTTTTTCCCTAAAAATAGTCCCATTCGTTATGTCAAAATGCTTAAACTTTACTAAAGTATTTAACCTACAAAGGAGCCCACAAATTTTCTTTTGCATTTTTATGCTTAAATTATTTAGTAATACAGATACTTTGTTCTTGCTTGTCGCATCATTTGCTAAAAGATTGACAGTATGAGTACTATCCACCTCATGTAATGTGTCAAAATGTACGCTTTCAAACATCATTCACTTTCATCAGGGGACTTTAGCTGCATTCGTTCGTGCAACGATTCAGAATCACGTACTTGTTATCCAATAGAATTTACGTATTTTTGAAATTCTCTTTGCTTGTTGGTAGTTAGCGAATTCTATCTCATAATCACTGACATGAATGAAAGTTCATTCTAAGATCTTCAGGAATATATGTATAATAACACCACTTGTATGGTTGGCTATTAATGTGCTCATGGTAAATAACAATATTAATTAAACTTGGAATGTACATGTCAACGAATAAAAATATTTAACTCTAACTCTTTTTTGTCGTTCATTAGACGTTCAAGTATTGGTTTTTCGTACCACTAACCTGAGATTACCTTAACTAGCCAACTACAATATGAGACACCAATATTTTATTCAAAGAGTTAGTAAAAAAATACTGGTCTACGCAGGTTTGTTACGGTGATTCCTTTGCACTTCTCCTTCTTTCTAGATTAAGTCCACGTACAGTACATTAATCTTCCAAAGTAAAAACACGTAAATATTTGGCTATCAATATTCATAAAAACATTTTCAGAATAATAATAGATCCAAATATGGACTTAGTTTCACTTAAATAACAAAGGAATACCGTCACACTAGACTGTACTTATACCTTGTTCATCATTACATTGGCACATCATATGCTCGAAAAAATTTTACTTGTATTGAACAAATCGTAAACATCTATACATATAAACATAATGTACTTATATCTATGTATCTATTATCTTAAGACTGCATTATACATGACTATTATTATGACATAAGAACATGCATAGATTTCAACGTTTATTGAAAATACGAATCAACAAGTTTATAAAACACATGCAAGCGTATTCATTCATATAAAATCGTTATTTTAATTACACTATCAACACATGAAGTTGCAAAGTTTCAAAATAAAACCAAGAGTAATTATTTAGTTCATATTTTGATCTATTGATTGATCTATTCGGTATTTTCGATTAGACAATGCACAAATAATATTGAGTGAGAAAGGTTAGCTTCATTAACACAATCTTATGAATACGGGGTTAGCACAATAATTAGAAACTAATTATGTCGGGGAAAATAAAAGCAAAACTAAAACTATTTGTAGTTAAAGTAAGTGCTGTATGAACGCTTTATAGCCATCATTAACCTTGTTCTAAAAAAGGATCTGCCAAATGTGGCAAACCATAAAATTAAAGGCAGATTCAATTTAAGAAAGCTTTATTAGACAACATTTTCTTAAAAGGATGTTATATCCATTTAGTTGTCATTTTAGAGTAAGGATTTCTTGTTTGACTTCATCTAGATTATACTATTTGCGGCTTATTATGGAGAATATTCCAGCAAATATCAGATAGCTAATAATATTCAACAACACTTTTTGTTTTGTTTATTGCTCATTAAACGTTTACATAGTGTTTAAGATTTAAGGAAAGGACCATACAATGTCAATTTTGTTATAAAACGCCTCAATACTATATTGATTGCGAAAATTTGACCGAAATTGTAATGGTGCAATTACAGGAAGAAGGCTTATGTTGTAATGATAAGTAGGAAGTAAGTAGTGCCTTCAACGTATTCTTTTAAGAAATGTAGAGGAATTTGATAATATGGAGAATTATGTAGTGGTTGATAACATTTATAAATTATACAGAAAAATATAACCGCCAATTGTCACAAACAGGTATATAAATGAAACTTTTAAACAATGCAATAAATACTAAATAAAATATAATACATATTTAAGAGAAAAACCTTTTTTTCTTAACAAACACTATATAACACTGTATAAATAAAAATTCTTGGTAATGTGTAAGTCATAGTTTTTAAAAACTGGACACAGCTACTACTATTGCTTAAATAAAAAATCGTTCTTAAAATCCTCTTTTGTACAACAAAAGAACGCGAGAATTGGGAAAACAAGTCATCATACCATATCTCAGGCTAGATAAAATATGAGAATAGTAATATGTTAAAAACGTCTCCTGACGCACAATTGACGCACAGCATACTGAACAGACCACAACTCCTTACAAAGAGCATTTATATGGCTATTTCATACTTATCAATGTGACAGCCTAGAAATTTGGTATACCTCATTACAGGGATAGTTTTGGAGATGTGTGTGGTATACATTGTTTAGCATTAAATATTATTACGCACATTATCAGTATCATCAACAAATTGAAATAAATCATCATCTAAAAAGAAATGGTAAGAACAAGGTGATAAGGATGTACTATTTATATTCGATGAATATACACCTCTCGCTCCATTCCCAACATATTGAGAACAATCAGAAGAATACGAAGAAAGCCACTGCAAACGAAACCTCCTAATACCATTATACCGAGACATCTTATTTACTTAGAAGCTAAGCGTGATTGGCAGTATTAAAAGCTTTTGATAAATCGGATAATAAATCACGCACCAGCGTTCCCTCATCAAGAGATTGATATACTGAGTCAACTGCTGAAAATATAGCGTTTTAAATGCACTTAACATTGATAAGCCTATATTGGATAGCACCAATTAAATTATTAGTAATTAAAGATGATTATCCGTTCGTACATTGCTCTTTCAAATATTTTTGAAAAACTAGACAGTATAGATGTGGATCTACAGTTCGATACTTGTAATATATTGCCTTTTCGATATACTGAGACACTTCAAGGATCAAAAATTAGATGGGATTAAAATAACTAGCAGTATATCCGTATTACTACGGCTATAGTACTACTATAGCCGATTTACTTCGGCAATCACCACTCTACACGATGTGTAAAAACGCGGATAATTGTTATTTTGACATTTTTTTCCAGCCTATTTAATTACTTTTTTATGTTTACTTTATAATTAGTTGTAATGAATTTTGTTTTTACTTTATTTTTGTATACCTATTATTCAATTTATTTTATTTTTTGTATACTAACAATTTATGTTTATATATATATATATACATGCATGCTTAAATATTTTATAATTTTGTCCTGTAATTGGTCTGTACTGTTGGACAATAAAAAACCTATTATTATTATTATTATTATTATTATTACTACTGATGTATGCAGACGATTTAGTACTATTTGCGAACTCACCGATAGACGGGAATAAAAAGCTTGAGGTGCTGAAACAATACTGCGATATCAATCAATTAGTACTAAACACTGAAAAGACAAAGGTCGTAGTTTTTCACAGGGGCAGGAAAAAAAAGGATATAGGCACATTATACTATAATAAATGCCCTCTCGACAGTGTACAGACCTTTACCTATCTCGGAGTACCTTTCGAAAGTGGCGGTATCTTTAACCGTGCATGTAGCTTCTTCATCCAGAAAGCCTCAATAGCCTCCGCGAAAATAAGAAACATACTATTTAAATCTAAATCTGATAGCTTTGACAGTAAAATTAAATTATTTGAGAGTATGACTCGCTCAACGCTCCTGTATGCTGCGGAAATATGGGCCCTGCATTATATGGACACGATAGGAAAAGTGCAAGTTGATTTCTTCAAGAGAATCTACCATTGGCCAAGGAATACACCAGGATATATAGTACGACTTGAGACGAGGCAAACACATATCAAAGTAGAAGCAACTAAAAGGATATGTAATTGGTGGCAAAAGATTCTCGATATGCACGACGACCGACTTCCTAAGCAATGTTACAATGCGCTAGTATACCTTGACCAAACATCAAATAATAAAAGACGCATAAACTGGGTATCACAACTAAAGGAGATTTGTACAGAGATCGGCGAATTAAACGTATGGAATACGAAACAAACATCCTCACTAATAAAAATAAAGAAAGACAATATATTACAAAAATGACTAACCATCTACTTAGTAAAGACATTGATGCAGCAATGACATCAGAATTTGCATCCCTGTACCGCCATATAAGCAGTTTAGGAATGGGTGAGGAATACATAAAATTTAAAATGAATATAAAAAGAACTAGGTTGATCAGCCAAACTCGCGTTGCAAATAAAAACGAAATTAAATGGTACCACAACAAGAATACCTACACAATCAGGACTGACGAAACGTGCACCATCTGCAACACTCACGACCCGGAAACATTACAACACTTTTTGATTGAATGTCCCATTTATGATCATCTCCGAAACCACTTTCTGAATCAAGATGAAACAATGACAGTGGAATCACTGCTGACAATAACTGACCAACGGCGGATGAACCATCTTTATCGTTACATTGACGGTGCGCTGCGATTAAGGTCTTTGATAATGAATGAATAGAAATGTCATTTAGTTCTATTATATTTCATTCTTTTTTGTGTTTGTTAATTAAGATTATTTAAGTTCAGATTAGCTTAGTGTTGTTTTATGTTATATATTGTTACGAACTCCTCTGCAAAACATATATATATATATTGTGTAAGCAGAATAAATTATTATTATTATTATTATATATTGCCTTTTTTATGGATAGGTACCAACTTGGCATTCTTCATTTTGTCCAGAAATACATCCCTCGGAAAGGGATCGGTTAATAGTGAATGATAATTAAGGAGATATAGTAGCAACAAATTTTAAAATATAACATAGTATTCCATCAATACCCGAAGACGATTTGCATGATACTCTCATAATAATAGAAAATATTTCATTCTCATCACTCAACGGATAGAGATAAAGCTATTTTGAAAAACTATGTATTTTACCTGAAGATGAATTGGCATTTGACTATAGGATCAGAAAAATATATCTTCAATAAATTGAAGACTAGCGGTATAATCTATGATTTCATTGTTACTACTTAAGATAACATTGTTACTAATAAAGGATTTAATTTTAGAGTAAATAATATTAAATAAATAAAATAATATAAAATTATTATGGTACTGTTTTTAGTTTCAACAAGTAATTTATTATAGTTATTTTTAAGGTATTATTTTGATTCTTAGTAATTAAATTGTGTTTATACGAAATATGAGCACGGCACAACTTTCCAGACTCCACATAAATCTGTGGTGTCACCTAGAGTTTATTTTGACGCATTGCATGTTGCTAAAGTGGATATTACACTATAAAAATTCTTGGATCTAATATACAACTTTTGTAAAACTTTATCTTTTATAAAATGTTAACCCATTACACTATAATAGTTCCTTGTCAAATATCTTTTATCAAAGATCATTGTCAAAGGACTTTTGTAGTGTAATATCCGCCTAAGGAAAAAAGATTGATCAAAGTAGTAGAAAAAGGATTATAAAATGATCTTTGATAAACGCTATTTGATAAAGAACTTTTATAGTGTAATGAGTTAACTTAATAAAGAAGAACATCATAAAAGTTTTACAAAAGTTTCCACGTTTCTAAAAATAAGCAGTTGCCAAACTCCAGCATATTATTGACTGAATAATACCCTTTTATAAACTTTTTATTAGTGTTATCAGTACTTGTTTCTAACATGTTTGTCCTCTAAGATTGAATGAATTGAGCGTCAAGATTCGTAATTATGTTGTAAATCATTGAAGTACTGCGAAATATTATTCCAGTAGGTTCGCATACAGTATGATGAAAATGATTAGGTCACTGTTTATTACAGTCATTATGATTATGAATTAAAGGAATATTAAAATTGCGACATTAAAGATTATAGGGCTTGTGGTTTAATAAAGCTAAACACATTCGATTAGGTATTTTTATAAGCCTATTAAAGACGCTAGTTACAAAAAGATATGAAAGAATCTAAAGTACACTGTTGAAAATATTACGGTGTTGGCGTTAATTTTGCGCTAGTCACATATTTTAGTGTTGATTTTTCCAAACTTTGCCAGACGAGTTGACTACGCGTATTTAATAGAACAGAAATGACTAGAATTTCGTGTGAATTCTTTGTTCAGATATGAGGATTGACTATTTTTCTAGACATTCAGAAGCGTCAACCAATCAGAATTTTTCCCTCGGATAGAAATATAGAAACCCCACCTATTCTAATACAGTATTGCATTATACGCACCACCTGCATTGCACGTGTATCTGTTTTCGTGTTTGATTCTCCGTATTAACATATCCAAACAAACCACCAAATGTGACTGACTTGCAAAGTGTAATCTCGTGTTATTAAACATTAATTCCAGGGCATAAAAAATGTCAACATCTTAAAGATGTATTGGGAACATCTATTTACGCAATTAGTTTAGACTTGAATCAAATAGCATAAACATTTACTTAATTTTATAATGGCTCTCAAAAAATCATTTTAAAATTGGTACGTTTAGTTGAAACTAAGACTTGTGAAGGAGTGGTTTTGCATATTTATAATTGAGAAAACGTCTTAAAGAGAGAATATTATAGCACTAAGAAATAGGAGTTGCATATTAAAAAGACGTTGTATTTAGAAAATGGTGTTAAACACCCAATAGATCGCATTCATTTAGTTAAACGCTAGTAAATTTGTCTAGTCTAATAAATAAAATGTGACTAGAAGTATTTTATAATTCCACGTGTCAGTTGGACAAAATAACCCCTTAGCAATAGACAATACTTGACTATCTTTGCTCGTCAAATTTAAACGTCTATAGTTCTCGACAAAATAACACGAAAAGAGTGTGGACCTCTCCTGACTATTAAATTAGTCAAAAAAGTGTTAAAATTTTCAACAGTGTAATGGTGGGATTCTATGCACATCTGTAGAGCCTATAAGTGTGCAAGTCTGTAAGCATGTATTTTAGGTGCTTACAAAGTTGCAGATAACCTTTCAGTTGCTACAAATATGCATAGAATGCCACCTTAAATCTCCTATCTTCAACATCTTTTAAGTTTTCTGGCTAGTAAAGGCTAAATTAAAAAAAAATGGATCACATTAGGTATGTTCGGGCAATTTAGTTACTATTAAATTAATAAACATAGCCAACGAGTTATCGGTACTTTTTATTTACAAACCAATGCATTAATACCTTTGGTTATCTTTGAGAAGAAAAGAAACGGTAACGAAATCATAGGGAAACAGAGCTGTTATAAGAGGTATGTTCTTTTTACATGAACTAGTGCAGCTACTATGTACTAGTTCTGTGTTAGAACCAACAAAAAAAAGACTGAGCGAGAACATTAGTGTTGCCCCTTGCGTAGCCAACTAGAAATTAAAGGAACAGATTAGAGCAGTAATAAACATGGCGCCCCTTCTGAATGTAGGCTGCCAAATTGAACTGCATCCTTACACTAACTCAAGAGCTAGGCAGTTAAGACAATTAATGTAGAGAACTATTGAGCTGAATACCGATGTACTACTAAAAAGAACAGCGCATCTGACGTCACTTCCAGTAAAAAGAACGTTTTAGGCAACACCACTTAACCTAGGGCAGCCAGGTCATGACAACCTAAGGTTATCCATTGTCATAAAATAAAACAGCATATATCGCCACAATTTCTGGAGAAAGATGGTTTAATTTTCAATATTTGTGGTCCACGTAATTTCCGCTTTATATACAGAGATCACAATTTCAAATTCTAAAAACCCGACGATGAAAAGTATTCTAAAAACATTTGTGTATTAAAAAGTATTGGCAGCCTCTAGACATGAGTGATAGACTATTTCAGAAGTCGTACATATCCGTTTCCAAAAGGTCCGAGGGGGTAAATAGGCAGCAAAAAATAATTATTTGTATCACTAGGCCAGAAAATACAGTTTTGCGAGTATGAGTACGGAGTGTGGACCTCGGCTACCGCCTCGCCCCAAGTACGAATACTCGCAAAAGAGTTTCTGGCCGTGTGATACACAATATTTTTTGAGCCGACACGTCTTAATTTTGAATTGAAAATAGAAAAGAAATTTTGACACTAGGGAATTGACAGTACAAGTTGGCACACATGTTAACTACCTTAGTATTTTGACGTTTCCAAGAATAAACCTTTTTGCCTGCCTAGACAGGAGAACGATAGTTTAGGCAGGCAAAAATATCACTAAAAGTTGGCTACACTAGATTCCACATGACAGACATGTAATAAATTGTCATTAAGCTACTGTTCAACCATGCTAACATGAACTAGTGTCTTAATTGCACTTATTATTGATAAATAGATATTAAACTAGAAAGAAAATTAGAGAAAAAGATTTAACTAGTACTTTGAAGTGCTGCAAAGTGAGTGTTTCTCAACGGAGGCGCAAAAACACTATTTTCGTTCAAATTCATCTGGAAAGAAATATATAGAAAATGTTACATAAGGTAAACGTGTAAAGAAAAGTCATACCGAACATATCGTACATTTTTTGTAAAGGAGTAATAATTGTGCTACCAAAAAAACTAGTACATATCACCCAGGTAGTTTTTATCGCACAAGCCCGTCAAATTTAAATTTTAGGTCGTGATATGCAGTTTACTAGTTGTAATCATTTAGCAAGAATAGATATCTAAGATAGCTAACTTCAATTTTTTTTTCACGATGAACTTGAAAAACAGAAGCAGATATACTTTATCATTTTATAACAGAAATCTGCAAAAGCAACACTGAATGAATTACTGATAAATTCCGTTTGACTTTCTTCTACACCTTGTAATTTTTCTTTATATTTCTTTTCATTCCTGCGGATGATAAACGTGAATGAAGACTGTTGTTTTGCTACCCCTTTAACTCCTTCATGGGAAGGCAGTCCTTAACGCCTGACCTATATTTGCTTGCAGCAACCCAAGGTTTCTCTCTCTCTACTTCTGCTGACAATAGAATCACAGAATAGAGACTATGCAGTAGTGATGTATAGAACTGCTTCTTTCCGTTAGCAGCTACAACCGGCTTTTGCTACTTTGTTAGCAGTTTAAAAAAGCTGCTACCTTTTATAGCAGGTTTCCTTAAATAGCGGTATACGTTAAACAAAAATAAACTGTTTCTACAACTTTGCACACAGCTTACAGTGGCTCATTGTTACCGCTATTACATATATTTTTATTGCACAAGCACTGAAGTTACAACTACAAAATGCTCCAAATTAAGAAACTATCAAAATATTAAAAATCAATTTACTCATTTAAATAATTATTCCCCCCACTCCTCATCGGTGTTGTGAACAAAATAATTAATTTAATCATAGACAAAAAATAATCCTATCTGCACCACGCGCCTCCCAAAATGATCAAAACGATCTAAATATCCCTATACGACAAAATTTGCACGCTCCCAGGGCTCCGATCCAAACCGACGCACGACACTTCCTTTATACAACATATCTAGAAACATTGTACACTGCTTTACTTTTATACTGCTACGAATATATATGTATGTTTCACAACATTCGCACTTGTCTACTATATCAGGAAACTGCTACAAAAAGTAGCAGCTTCTTTTGATATTGAATAGCTGCTACAAACTGCTAACGGTAGTTAGCTGCTACAAACTGCTAACGGTAGTTAGCTGCTACAAAATACCAGTTTGCTTCGAAGCAATCCATCACTACTATACAGAGCTTCCACTTTAATGTTTTTCCTATTTAAGATTTTATTTTGTTGTTGATTGCGTGCACGAATTTTTACACTTTAAAAAAATCTTAATGCGTACTGATACAAAACAACGCCGGTTTAAAAAAGTTAGATATATGCTTAATTGCCTAATCACCGGAGTAAGATTTCTGTATACGCTCCATTATATGGTAGAATACCACTTATTGACCTAGTTTCTCTTTTAATTATAACATCTGTATGTTCATAGATGTGTGCCTATGTTTGAGCAATGTTACATCATACAATATTTATTTAATTTGCCTTTAAAATATTGCGCCACGAACAGTGATAAAATTGTATATACTTTCATTTTCATATTTGTACAAATTAGCATAATTAGGTTACCACTCTCCTTCAAAAAAGCGATGTGAAACAGTCATGTATCCATCTAGTCATACGTAAACATAAACATAACATAACAACATAACAATCTATCTGTAGTGTATATTTTGAAATGATGCTTCTGTTTCAATGACATTCAACACATACACATATCACATTGTATATAGATACTTGAGTGTAGATACACTTATAATACAAACTAATAAGCTGCCGTAAAAGAATTGAAAAGCCATGACCTTATGACATAATCACAGCACAATTAAACCTGTGACTCAACAGTTGTATCATACACGCAAATACTTTCCTACCGAAAAACTTAAAAGCTGAATTTACGTTCTCTTTTATTTCATTATTTAGTATTTTACCTTTAACATTTAATAAAAGGAGGTTACTTCTTTACATTAAAAAAATATATTTATTGATTGGCACGCTTATACCGGGCCGCCAAGATTTTCCTTTGGTGCTGAGAAAATCTAGCGCATTTTATGTCGCGTGTATCAACCGAGCTGGTTATATACATACGCCTATACGTGTACAATTTGGCAACTGTCCATACGTTGTACAACCCACGACGTAAGCTTGCCATCAGGGTATGTATATAACAGCATTTTGATAGCAAAATATTGTTGAGTTAATCAAATATCTTTTTTTCCCCATGGGCGAGTGTAACCCAAACAAGGCAGCTCAGCCAGAAAGACCTACTGTGCCCCTCACGTCAATTTTAGCCCTCTCAGTCAGGTTGCACCCTATTAAAAAAGTTCGCAATCTGTCTGAGAGTTAAGAAGCCTCGCCGTCCCGTTCTCCGTCCCTCCAGATTCCAATACCCGTGCCATTACACGTTTTTGAGGCATCGACATGCCCCGTTTTGGTTTGCGGATGTACTACTATTGCAGTTTCCGTGCTGGAGATATCTACGCTGTATCCCCCAGAGAAGCTGAAAACGGGCGAGATCTCATCGGCCTTTACGGACAGTGGTACTGTTTGTTCAATGAAGATGCTGATGTGGTCTCCGATTTTGCCGGAAAAGCCCTTGCATCCACTACATTTTGCTCTGTAAGCCCCTAGGGTTACATCAGTTTACAACACCAGCTGCAGCGGGGGAAGCCCAAGAATGGTCTGCATAACAGTTGTCGGGAACGAGGACATGACTCCCGTAATGCTCAAACAGGTAATTCTTTGGACTTTACTAAGCGCACTTATAGTATAGCTTGAATTGCTTTATGCCACCAGATTAGCGAGGCGTAAGTTATAGAGGGTGCTATAACTTTCGTGTACAGCCAGCGTACCATTGCGGCTTTAACCCCCACGTTCTCCAGAAGTTCCTTATGCGGCTTTGTTTGTCACATGTTCTAGGTGTGATTTTTACAGCAATTTGGCGTCCAAGACAACACCCAGATATTTAACCTCGTTTGATACGAGTATTTTAGAGCCGGATATAGTGGGACACTGGAGTTTGGGGAGCTTCCTCCTCCTTCCAACCATAGTTGTTTTGCTAGAGTTGACATTAAGACTCCCTCTTATACACCACCTCTCTACAAGCCTGAGCGCGACCTGCATCCTCTCGGATACCGCGCCCCCAAATTTCACGCAGACAAGAATTGTCATCGGGTATAACCCTGCGCGTGAAAACCCGCCGGGTAACTTATAGTTAATCTAACAAGAAAAATATCATATTGTTATTTGTATTTTATTAATTTAACAGGCGCAATAAGTTTCTTTGAGCAATAAGTGTTGTTCAAGTAACATAGTGAGCATCTCTCCAATCTTCAGTGTCCCACTATATTCGGCTCCAAAATACTCGTATCAACCGAGGTTAAATACCTGGGTGTTATCTTGGACGCCAAACTGCTGTACAAATCACACCTAGAACATGTGACGAATAAAGCTATCAGGAACTTCTGGGCCTGCAGAGGTATGTTCGGTAAAGCGTGGGGGCTAAAGCCTTCAATGGTACACTGGTTGTACACGAAGGTCATAGTGCCCTCTATAACTTACGCTTCGCTGGTCTGGTGGCATACAGCAAATCTAGGCTATGCTATAAGTGCGCTTAGCAAAGTCCAGAGGATTGCCTGTTTGGGGATCACGGGAGCCATGTCCTCGGCGCCGACTGCTACTATGGAGATCATTCTTGGGCTTCCCCCGCTGCAGTTGGTGCTGTGGTCTGAGGCAGTCCTAGGGGCCTACAGAGCAAAATGTAGTGGATGCAAGGGCTTCTCCGGCAAAGTCGGAGATCATACCAGCATCTTCAACTACATCGAACAAACAGTACCACTGTCCGTAAAGGCAGATAAGATCTCGCCCGTTTTCAGCTTCTCTGGGGGATACAGGGTAGATATCTCCAGCAGAGAAACTGCAATTACATCCGCAAACCAAATCGAGGTATATCCCGTTGGTTCGTCGATGCCTCGAAAACGCGTAATGGCACGGGCATTGGAATCTGGAGGGACGGCGAGCGGGACGGGGAAGCTTTCAGCCTAGGAACCTCCCCCACCGTCTTCCAAGCCGAAATCATTGCCATTCAGACTTGTGCTGAGGGCATCTCAAACTGCCCACGCAAAAATGGAAGGATTGAAATCATCTCCGACAGCCAAGCTGCCCTCAAAGCTTTGCGGGCTGTCAGATTTGACTCTGAGGTGGTACTGGGGTGCCACAAAATACTGAAACAGCTGGCGGAACATCTTAACGTTACATTGAGATGGGTGCCAGGTCACTCTGGGATCAGAGGCAATGAAATCGCTGACACGTTAGCTGGGGGCGCCAACGAGGTGCCGTTCGTGGGTCCAGAACCGACGTGTGGTATCTCGTATGGGGCGATCAAAACGTTTGTCAGGTCCCAACTAGCTGCTAGGCACTGTTCCCTCTGGAATAGACTTGCCGGCGCTAGACACTGTAAATCCCTAGGACTCCAACCGTATCAGGAAAGACTCCGTAAAGCAGTCTTTATGAGCAGGGACAGATTGAGATTACTCACAGGAATCTTAACTGGGCACTAAATAAACACAGGCACCGCATGGGGCTAGTGGACTCTCCCCTGTGCAGGAGGTGTGGGGGGCGGAGGAAACTCCTGCTCACCTTCTTCTCAACTGCTCGGCAGTGGATGGGGAGAGGGCAGAAGCACTTTGGGGTCGATCGGTTGGACGAACCCAGAATTGACAAATTAACTCTCAGCCAGATTGCGAACTTCTTTGATAGGGTGCAACCTGAGCGAGAGGGCTAAGTATGGACATGGGGGCACAATAGGTCTCTCTGGCCGAGCTGCCTTCCTCAGGTTTTACACCCGCCCATGGAGGAAAAAAAAAAGAAAACATAGTGAGCATTAAAAATATAAAGGTTTAGGCTAGCCAAAATTGCAATAAAGTTAATGCAGTTATGATGTTACAATTACCCTTTTTCCAAAAGTCCGCACTTTACTAAACAACTATGTTATCTAAACATTATAGTAGCAAATACATTAAATATATGCATTATAGAAATTATCGTAAACTGGCACTTCTCCTATTCGACAATAACGCATGCATATTCAGCATAAATAGCACTACAGAAACGGTTATTAAATATATTTATCTAGTAGATTTACCAGATAAACAGCAGTGATCATTAAAACCGCGATCACCATCCATTACGACGGCCTAATCCTTGATGGATTTAATTTCACGTCTTTGGAGATATTTTTACACTTTACTATTATTAATAGATGAGATGAGAAAAATATAATAATGTAATATTTATTAACAAAAAAAAAAGAATTCTAAGTTTGGTTTAACATCTTTGTATATTCGCCGTCCTGCCAATCTTTCAAGATCTGATATTGACATATGTCGATTTATCGCACGAAACTGCATACTCCTCTCTAGCTCAAGTGGTAGAGCGTTCCTCCGGTAAACAAGAGTGTGCAGGTTTGAATGCTGCGTGAGGAGAATTTTTTTCTTGGGAAAAATTCCTCTTAATTATTACAGTTATTAGCTGAAATACATTAATTCGTTAACAATAAAAAAAAGTTTGTATTCAAATAAGAGAACACTTGTTGGAACAATCGATAGTGACTCTGTATCTGCTAATCATTAATGAGTGGAAAAAAGGTCTACTCCACATAATTAATGCTTGTTCGTTTTCACTTAAAAAGTTTGTTTAATCTAACTATAAAAACCATAACAAAAGTGTTTTTTTATTCAGGTAAGAAAATCTGCTACTTTAACTGTGTTTAACCTCGTAATATTGATTAACAAAATTTGGTTAATTTAACACTTTCTGAGTGTTTGGATGTTATGTGGGCACTATCGGTATTTTCAACTATCGATAGTCGGAACAACTATCGAGAGCTATCGATAGCGGTATCGATAATATTTATTATCAATTCTAGACTATCGATAGTTTCGACAGTCAACTAATATGTCCTCAGAAATACATTGTGTTTTGTTTCTTGTCATTTATTATTTGTGTTTTTTTTTTTATTGCAGACTAATAACAACTGTCTTAACACTAGTATTTCGTTTCATGGTTTCATCAATACCAGCTTTCCTCGCATAACCGGCATTATTTGCGTGCTCAAGGGAAATATTATTAATGACTAGTTTACAGGAATTGCTATAGTAAGCTAGGTATTGTTTACCTAATACAGACGTTTGTATTAGACTTTTTGGTTCAGAAAGATATTAAGAAAATCTAAAAAATACAGCAATTTAACTTTTCGGCAGATGTAGATTGGTAGCCCTACGTTTTGACGAGTCAACTTAGTCTTAAGTCAAAGCGAATTTTTTGATGATTTTTCGCCAATAACAATTAAAAGAACAACAAAAAAAATGTTTTTTTTTTAACCAAATTAAAGCATATTATGCATATTTTAGATTGGAAGTAATTGTTAGATGAGACGACCTTTCACGCGTTTTTCCGCACTAGGGCAGTACTAGTTATTTGTACCACTAGGCCAGAAACAAGTTTTACGAGTATGACCACTAACCACAAGCGCAAATACTCGCAAAAGAGTTTCTAGTGTATTCACATTTTTTTTTTTAAATTTTGTTGAAAATAATGGCAAAAAATAGATGTCAGGGAGTTAATTGAAGGATTGGTAACACATGCTACAATTTATTACCATTTTGGCGTTTAAATTATGACATTTAAATTATCTATCTCACTACCTGTCGCCACAAAATTAGGTTTCCTCAAAACAGTAATAATTAACTGTACCTAATAGTCAATTATCTTTCATTGTAGTTTCTTCATCGATTATTACATTCTAATTGAAAAATGTTTTTGCACCTGAGAAAGGCTAATTATAATGCAAAACCAGTACTGAGGTAGATAATTTAAACGTGCAAATAAATTACAATTTCTAACTAATTACGGAGTAATTATCTCAACACTTCAAACTTCATTAATTATTATTATATGTACCAGGGTTTTTTATTTTTTTCTTATTTAAGGTATTTTATTAATTAAAATTAAGAGCGCAATACAGATAATAATTGTTACTTGTAACTTTACAGCTAGAAGAAGGCTTGGCCGAAACATCGTTGTTCGTAAATAAAGATAGATAATAGATTCTTTTGCTCAAAAATAACCGTCTGGTTTCATTAGATTTTGCTGGAATAATACGTAGTCTCATAGTCCGTGTATTACTATTTCGTAATAATGGATTTTGCTGAATGATACATCTCGAAAAATTATCATTTAGCATATCAGTTAGTAAACATCCAAAACATTACGACAGACTTTCACGAAATGCATTTTATGGCATCGTAAAATTAATAGTATGATAACGCGTTTGAAAAAAAAAAAAAAACGTGCAAGTAACAATTATTTCCTTATTCATTCAGAGACAGTCAGGTAAATCTTTGCCAAACATTTTTTTATTTCACCTTTCATATAAAATGAAAACTTATTACTAACTCTAACTTGAAAGAATTTCAAAAGAAAGTTAAATGTTATCTTTTGAATTTGAGTTGTTATTCAGTTGCCGATTTTGTTAATAATAATATTTTGTTTAATTTAAGTAATTCATTACTTCTGTTGACATTTTGTTGACGTATTTCATCATTGTCTGTCTTTGTTTGATATTGTTTGAAATAAATATCTATCTATCTATCTTAATTACTTGCGTTGAGGTACGTAACTATATTTCAATTTCAGTGAACTTATATCTTCTTAAACAAATTAACCCAATTTAGTGATTGCTTGCGAGTAAAGAGTACCGGCACCAGAATAAAGTAAACGAAATACCATTAAAACAGACTTTCATTATGTCAGTTTCCAATGTTCAGCTCTTCCGAGTGTAGTAATTGCTCAAATAAACAAACAAGATAACCTACTAACGTAACTAAAACGGAAGTATAGTTCATAGTTTTGTAAACGACTTAAAAAAAGAATTCTTTGGCTGGCGATATTTTCTAACAATGACGTAACTGATGATGTCATTAGCGATACACGCACCCGCTTTTACACGAACGAAATCCGTAACTATCAGTATGTGACTATAAATAACCAATTACGTAGTATGTGATCATCCATGCTGAAATTAACCTCGTATTCTTTACCTATGTATATTTTTACGACCTTCATTAAATTCACATATAGATATAACTAATTGTAAACGATGAAAAAAAACATCGCTTCACCATGTCCTGCAATAAAATTATCGATTTGTCACTGAAGCTTCAAAATCAAATCGTCTGCTACGCCACTAATCTACTGCTAGCATCTTTCGCTTTTATTTATTTTTTTAAACAATATTTTAAAAAATACGTAAAAGATGCAAATATGGAACAATTCAGGTATCTATATGCTTTCGCTGTGAAAAAGGTCATAGCTAAATAAACTGCTATGATCTAATCTACTACATTATTTATAAATGCAGAGGTCATTTCGAAATATTATTCAAACACTGTTCTGCATTTTACTTATGAAACGTTACCAAAATTAATTCCTAATAAAAACATTTAAAAAATGATGTAGAATTACGATTTGGATCTAATAACAAATAAGGAAATATATTTGAAAAAACGTACACTTTTATGAACCTTACAGAAATGTTATCAATTATAAAGAAATGAACGACTTCAACCCAAATGATAAAATTCTTGAGTGACTTGATATCCAAAATGTAGAACGTGTTGAAAATGGGCCAAGGTCTGACTTTGGCGCAAGAAAATACATTCGCTATTGTATATAACAACAAAAATAAAAACTAAAAAAAACATTAACATTAGGAATTTAGGAAACAAAATCCCATTCAATACAGAACTCTACAATATTGACGTAGCTTCAAGAATTTCAATTTTGGTTTCATTAATTTTTGGTACATAAGTTATTGTATAAATTGTAATTTAAGTGAGGTACCATAGATAAAATGCCGTTAGCTCTGGTAAATGTTTACATACGTGATTTTGGCATCCGACTTCCACAAAATTAACTTTTTTTAACGAAAAAAAATGTATATGCACTAAAAAACAGTTTGAGATATGAAAAATCCGCTTCTGTACTGTACATACATCATATATACATCTGCAGAATCGTTTGTAGTTATATGTAGTGATTTTAATTTTGTTTAAAATGTTAACAAATGACAATTATTTGAACAAATCGTGAAGAAAAAAAAATTGTCAATAATTGACATATTGTAAATATGTTTGCATAGCAATCTTTGGAATCTTTTGTAGTTGTTTTTTATGTTTCGATGGTAAGTGGTAAGGTTCTTGCGTTGTGTAATGTAATTTTAAAGGCGGACCAATCGGACAAAACAGAAACAAAATAGAAACGTGTCGAAAAAGAAACAAAACCGCATCTTTTCACAAACTTTTCTCGAGACTCGAGTTCTAGAAGACTGTTTCTGTTTTATTTTTAGTGTTCCGAATGAAAACAGTAACATCAAAAAGTTCGACAAGTTTATGAACTTATGTCTGCCTATTGGAAACAGTTTTGTGTTTTCTAGTTACAATCTGTTTTCGTTTATTAAACACAATCGTATATGAATTTTGCACTAAATCAGTTCCTGTTCTGGATAAACCCCAATGAAATTAAATATTTACCATAATGTATAACTTTTTTATTTGAAAGCAATAATAATCAAAAGCAATAATACTGTTATAATTATTAAATGAATAGCACAGAAATATTTATATATCTATTTTTTTCTCTAATAAACCCAATGTGAACCAACCTAAACATAAAATAAGAAAATTATATCATCTAAAGACATTAAACGCGTTATTGATAAAACAAAATCTCACCAGCAGCTAACTGAAATAGATATGAAGTAGACTGAGAAACAAAACTAGAACAAAATGTAGTTCGTTTTTGGTGGATACAACAGTTTTGGGTTGGTCTCAGCTTTGTTTTATGGAACTTTAAGTTCCTATTTCCATTTGTAAGTTATCTTATATTATAAATAGATACTACAACATTAAGCAGAAGCAGTAATGGATATTTTTGGTGTACTACTCATTTGCAATTTTTAAAAAATTAGAATATTTTTCAGTTCTATTATATGCTCTTAATTGTAAGAATTCGGACAGATCTAATTAAATAATGATGAGCTAGACTGCGGGGCTCACGTAAACACCGAAACGTATTTCCTACTGGCTGTGAGCCACGTAACTGATATGCTTAACTATTCTGGGTTTTAAAAAAATGAACGCCGCCTCCGTCTATTTCTAATATTTTTTTCTTTTCTTTTGGAAATGCACTCCAAGTGGTCTTTACTAGCAACTGACAAAAGGGAGGACCAAAATTGAGGTTAACATCTGGTAAAATCTCTTTATAAGGTAAAAATTATAAGTAGTAATAGTTATAAAAATAACAAAAATAGTGACTAATTTTCTCCAGCAGTGGAATAAACTGAATTCTTGTAATCTATTAAATATCTCTTTAGTATCAAATTAACATTATTACTGGAACTTTTAGTTATTATATTCAATATAGCAACATGTTTCACTATTTTAATAGCATTTTCAGCTAAACCATTTGTATCCGGATGGTACAGTGGAGGCGTTTTAAATTCGATACCGTTAAACTTCAAAAGAATTAATTGTTATTCATTACATTTCTGCAATCCCTTATATACATACTACCATAACTTATTTGGTCACTTCATAATACATACCTATAGTAGTAGAAAAATACCAACAGGTATAAATAAAAACATTCATACACTCCATGCACTTAAAACAAATGAAACAACGATCATTTTTACCTTAAATAAATTGTTTATCAAAAAATGAAATTCGTTGTTAATATAACGTTTGAAAAGGTCGCTAATCGCTAATCATTATAATGAATTATAAAATATATTCTTGATTCATTTTGAAATAACTAAAGGAAGTTTCTTGATAAATTATTTGTTCGCGAAGTTGTAATAAATTTATGGAGATCAGAAATTTTCCACGATTTTTTATTCGGATTCCATCAAGGTTTCGGAATAATTTGCTATTTAATTCCTCTATAGACTTAGAAAACTACTTAGAAAAACGCTTCTTTACATGATAACTGAGATACATTACGATAAATTTATTTTTAATTGAAGGTTAAATTTTAAGCTTTTAAAATTTAACTACATCAACACTTGCAAAATAGGGGGTAGGGTATAACATGCTACAACCAATCCCGTCTACGTGTTGTTTTAAGCTCCAATACGAGTTGTAACGTTTACCATAAAATAATACTACAGTTTGCAATGCAATTTTTCAATGACATGCATACAACTAACAGCAATTAGAGATGTGGCGTTCAAGACCCATCCTCTCTAGTCTTCTAAATAGTATACATGGTTATTAAAAAAAAAGTTAAAAATATCAGGTCTATTGGAAACGTACTGGCTATTAAATTTTGTTATTCGCACTAATCCATTTATTGTTAAAAGTAATGCACTGAGCTATAACATATCAACGATGGCCAGAAAAACTGTTTAAAATATGAAATTTTAGTCTAGGTACTGCAAAGCATTTTGACCCTTGACTGCTACACTGACAATGAGGAAAATATACATTGACCGGGCACTCGGCTGAGAAGCTAGCATTCCCAATGTGTACGGGCGAACAATAAAAATGTGCACAATTGTACGTTTCTACATTTGGATTGGAGTGCCTGGCCCATGTGTATATTACTACGCATTACATATAAAATAAATGGTATTATCCTACAGAACAGTTTAATAAACAGTATCCATTCATATGCCTATTACTAAGTATTTTTTTCAAGAGTTAGTGGTATAGTGATTGGCATAATCGAATGACGAAAAAGACATCATTCGATTATGGAAGATCATTCGATAATAGCTTAGATCATATATATTAGATAATAGGGTCGTGCCCTTCAACAAGTTATACAAAAAACAAAAACGACTTAATGTACTTCATTTTTGTGTTTACGATACCGAATGGCTAAAACAATTCAACATTTGGTTTTCATATTTGTGAGTAAAATCATTTCAAGAAATGATAAATTTCAAATTACCTCCTAAGACGTCACACCTATTTTGGCCAATAAAAAACTGACGATTTTTACGTTAGCTTAATGTCACATGTGACAGGCATCATTTACTGGTTTTTGGTTACTGTTTAAATGACATTTAGGATGATTATGTAATAATTGCGTGATATTACAACACATTGGGCTTAAGTGTTAAAAAGTCTGCAAAAATGCTAAAGTAAGTTTTATTAGACTGTTGTTGTTATAAGTTTTACACAAGTCAAATAGATCATTTTACACAGATAACTTACACTAACAAGGCAACCTCGCGAACTGTAAATCGCAGATTTTGATGAAACTTTGTGAGTTTGTAGACTCCATGTAGTGTTACTCAAGGACGCTTTCCGTTGCTGCGGAACTTCAACTTTAGAGGGTGCAATTCACCCTTGCAATTGGCCCAAATTTGGTTTTTTCTGAATAACTTTCAAACAGTAAGAGATAGAAAAAAAGTTTCAATAGCGGACTTGTACCGTTTAGTCAGCCCTTTTGATTTGTATAGATATTTATATGCAGGTGTTCCAATAAACGTGGAATGACGTATGTTGTGCTTATTTTATCGAATTTCAGAAATCAGTTATAATGGCCTTTTTTGTGATCAAATAGTCTATAGAAAGGTAATTTAAAAAGAAGGTAGAAGCAAGCAAGAATTTGATTGTGAGTCCATGATTGGTCATATGGATTAATTGCAAATTAAAAGTTCTTTCCAATCTTAACAATGTATTGTTTATTTACCACATGTTTCGGTCCCATCTAGACCATCTTCAGGTAATCTAGCAAATTTTTCATATCAACTGCTTAATTTCTCCACAATACAAGATTATTATTTACAATAGGTTATTTGCTTTGCAAAATTGTTTGAATTTGTGACGACAGTTTGATGTTGACTGTAAGAAAGCAAAGAGGTAAAAAAAAACGTATCATAAAAACTATCTATAGCATGTATATATATCTTTCTAGAAGAACTACTTGTACCATCAAAAACACTTTAGATAATATATTTGACAATATTGCTTACATTTAAAAATGTACTATAAGTAATTGAAAAATTGATTTATTAAGTATATTATATCAAAATTATTAAAAATGAATTCATATTTCTGTAACTGCAGGGCACGTCTATAATCAAGCCCTTCAATTAAGTCCATGACATTTAATTCAGAACGAAAAAAATAAACAAAAATAGTGTAACAAATACAATAAAATAGATATATAGAAGTTTTTTTTTACTAAATTTAAAGTTTATCATAATGTCTTAAAGTCAAATTTCATTACATACATATACAAAACAGACATACTCAATGGTTTTATTTATTTGTTGTCCCGGGTTTCACCAGTATATACTAACAAGTTTTTAATCAAGTAATTAAATCTTTTAATATTCCGCTGGTAATTGTCGTTCTAAAAGGTAACAACTGTATTTTTCGTCATAGCACATACTCATATAACCTTGTCACAACGTTGCATTAACCTTTTATTGTTAAGCTTGTCTGGACAAGGGAAAGTGGCAAGCTTGTCGTAAGCTTACATATTATCTGGGATG
Organism: Protaetia brevitarsis; assembly: GCA_004143645.1. Classification (NCBI taxonomy): domain Eukaryota; kingdom Metazoa; phylum Arthropoda; class Insecta; order Coleoptera; family Scarabaeidae; genus Protaetia; species Protaetia brevitarsis. The sequence goes on along the minus strand of RXPK01003099.1, from coordinate 45,116 downwards.
TGCTCGTTACTAATTCTATTTTTGACACTATTATTTTTCCTGTAACTTCATAGAATACAATCACGACTAAAGAATTATGTTTTTGATATTTGCTAATTATCTCCCTAATTTCTTGTGTAATTTTTAATTTTATTATTTACGCATTTATATATTATTAAAAATAATTAAATTGGAATGGTTTATTTAATAATAATAATTTAAACTTGTTGTCCTTAACGATTGTAGTATTACATATTTATTTCATAAAAACATAGATCTCACTAAATTTTTTAAGTTACAAGGGAACCAGGACTTGTGTAGATACAACACAATAATGTGCTTAAAGCAAGGTGACAAGTTGATTGTAAGCATGACGAACTCTGGCAAAGAAATAACTATGCGAACCACGAATAATTGATATGGTGCCAAGTCAAACAAGGTTTAAAAAAAGAGCAGAACATTCAGCAACCTATACATTTCATTGAACACCTTGAATATTAGATGTTATCCATTTAGATGTAAACATGTTCAATGCCTAAACTGATTCAAAAAACAAAGATGATAAGTGTTTTATAAATGGCAAAATTTTCGGTTTAAATCGACCCTTTCTATAATTTTTTCCGTGCACGTCATAAACTTGGTGCTCTATTTTATTATTAAAGCTATTTTTAACTGAGCTTAAATACTAACATATTTTCTCAAGGTTACACTTTTCACATGACTACCATATATTGCTGTATGATTAACTATTAAAAAAGTTCGAATTTATTTTTTAATTACTGTGATAGCGGAACTTAAGTCCTCACTTGCAGCCGCAACTATTATATAGATTGATAATATTTATGGATTGTAATTTTACTAAGAAAAATATTAATATCTCTCAGGAAAAACTTAAAATATCTTACAACTTGGAAAATTACAGTTAAAAATAAAAAATCGGTTTGTTATTTTTTTTAATGTTTTAAAGTTTGTTACGTACTCTGCTACAATTTGAACATGGAATATCCGAAACAACTTACATGCACGTTGGAATTAATTCACGGCGGTCTGTTAATCGTTTTTCATATCAAGAAACAAAAAAAAAGTTATTACATCCATGAAAATAGTTGGCTTCTACAGAAGATGACTAAGGTAAGTAAGTAATGTTTTACCTTGATAAATAAAATATACACTGAGAAAAAAAATCTTTTCCGCAAAGAAATACCTTAAAGAAAATATTTCACATAAAGAAACCTTATTTGAATTAGATATAATAACTTAAGATAAATATTACTGTTTACTTTGAAGCGATCAAGCTATTTTTAAAAATAATATCTTTTATTCAAATAAACTACTTTAGCAGCGAAAAAATATTAGGTTGGATATACACTGTAAAAAATTACAGTAATTTTGCCATGGTAAATCAGGAATATTACATGTAATAACGTTGTGAATTTACCACAATAAATCATGTAAATTTTGTTTTACATGTTTTTTCTAGGATATTTAACATGGAAAAAGAAATTTCGGTAAAATTTATAGCTTTTTCATGTAAGTTTAAGATGTAACAAAAATTCAGAAGGAAAATACAGGAAAAAAACATGTACAATTTTGTATTTACTCTCAAAATTTACTTAAAAGTGTAAAATTGTCATTTTTTTGGGGTATTTAGTGCACTTTAAAAGTAATTTTACTAGTGAACTATTAATTTTGCTGTAAAAATATGAGGATCTTTTATATTTATTTGTTTTACTTGAATTTTCGGGTAAAACTATAGATATCATGGAAAAAACGAAATTCATACACCGCAATGTGATTGGTTATTGGATTATTTATCTGTGCGCGTAGGTAATTCTATTCGTTTGTCGAACTTATTATTGGCTCATCATGTACGTCACAAACAATCGTAGGTTTCACGTAAGCGTGTTCATTCTTGATCCCTGGTTGAGCGATTCAGTATGACCTATTAGGTGCTATAAAAAAAATTAGGTAAGTTGCTTGCTCCTTTTATAAAAATACATATGAAAATTACTTCAGTGTTCGGTAAATATAGAGTTCATATAAATATTACATACGAATTTTACAGTACAATCTTTGAAAAACACATCAGCATGTGAAATTTACTAGATGGTAGAAATTTTACCTTATGAAGCAAATTTACCTGTAAAATTGTAGGCAACTTTGTTACCAACGATTTTACATGTAATTTTATTGCAACTTTTTTTACAGTGTATGATATTAAGTACGATTTTCTTAAACAAACTATTTATTTTACACAAGGTCGGTACAGTTAGAGAAAAAGTAACAGTGGATTTACGTCAAAATTGTATTACTCAAATCATCATGTCATGATGTTCTAAACATATAATAGCAAAGTTTTCTGATCCGTAGCAGCAAATACGTTAAACATATTCTAAGAGTACAGATATTTCTAGTTCTCCTATTTCACTACACTAACTTTCCATACTTGATATAAGTTTCTACATGGCAGACAGCTCATACCAATCAAATGTTTATTTATTACTTGCCAGATAAATATTTCTTAGGAACCGTTATCAGTTATCACAACAGTTTCTCCATTGCATACGGTAGCCCTTGATTTATACGAATTAACCGCTAATGTGGAGGAGCAGCGGGCAACTTATGCAGTGGTTTTAGGATAAGTATTATACATTTTCATATTTTGTTTGTCCTTTTATGCATTAAATTTTAATTAAATGCGCTCTGCCAGGACACTTTCATTTCGACGATATTTTCCTTTTTGTTAGGAAAAAATCGGAAATACTGAATTTTTCTTTGTACTTAATTTTACTTTTAAACAAGTAAAACTTCTATGAAAATTATAAATATCTTAGAAATTCTACTTGTGAGTATTCCAGACTGCATAAAAAATTCTTGAAAAAGTTACCCACATTTAGGAATTTCATTATTTCAAGCTATATGCAAAAACCTTGGAAAAATTACCTCTAGTTAGAAGTATTACTTCTAAAGTAAAATACCTGTGCAGTTTTAGGGGCACAAAATTGCCCCAAATTCGTACAAGAATTTTATCAAAAATTTTATAGTGTGTAGACGAAACCCCTTAAGACGCTCGACCAATACAGGCAAACATTTCTATGTATTGATGAAATTAACTATTTACCCAATCTGATTTATTTTCAAATTATATTTTTTGCGACATGTTTCGCTCCAAATACACGTGCATCTTCACACAATTTTAAACATTCTACGTTTTTTTTTGTGAATGAATTTAGATTAATAAATATCATAACGATTTCGCAAACCTGCCCCGAAGGCGGCACGAAATATTTGATGTAATATCAGTTAATTTAGGATGCTCTGATATTTAAAAATTATTGGTATTTATGCATCACGTATAAATTTATATTGCATATTTCAGCATTATGATACTACACACTGCTGCGCTGTGTGTATATTTAAATCAAGTGCAGTGTTTGCAAATTTAATCTTAATTACCAGTAAGTATGAGATCGTTTATTTAATTACCCTACGAATGAATATAAATGCGCACTGTTCAGGGACAGTTAGTAAAAATAAGAAAATTTCAGTCACGAAAAACCACTAAGCCACTAAAGACATTGAGAAAAGACACGTTTGATGATCTGCAAATTCGCCAGCTTACGAAGAATGTTACTATAAAAGATCTATAACTACAAATTTGAAATCTTTTTGTTGAGAAAATATTAATCAATTCCTGGGTAATACTAATGGTGAGGAATAGGTTGTTAGAACGAAAAATTGAGAGTACGCGGATGTAACGATGTAACATCATCATCATGACAGATTTGCAGAATGTTTAGAGACCAGTTTAAGGTAAATAACAAGCAGAGAGATTTCATCAAGATGTGAAGGAGATTGAACTGCATTAGCAAGCTCGATCAGATAGGAGATCAACAGGAAATCGCATGCCAAGAACTTGGCGATCGTATTCAACAAAACTAACGAAGTACCTATGTTTAATAGTTTTTAACATTATTTAATTTATTGTAATATTTACAACTTGTGTTATTAATTTTACCTCAATATTGCTTGTCTTGCTTATTTTTTCTTTGCTATTGCTGTAAATAAATATTGATACAGCATGAAATACTTAAATATTCGCTTTGCTGTAAAAGCTTACATAAAATTGTTGATAGATTTGAATTCTGCACAGAAAACTGAGCTTGAAACTTCAATTCAATCCTATACCACTGAAAAAACGAATTAATTCACAGATCTGTTTTTCAATAACGTACTGTTTATTGAAAAATCATTTCGGGTGCATTAGCATCATAATCGGACAATTTTCCAGTATTGTTTGTGTGGCAATCTATTTTAAATATTATTATTTTTTCTAATATAAACTCAATACCCACAGAAAGTGAATGTAACCGTAAGTATTTTTGGGAATTGAAAATCTTTTTATTTATTAATACGTATAACTTCTAACGAATAGTTTTATTTAAACATTTGCTATACCTTAACCCCAGTACATTGCATATGCAATTGGTTATTCTTAGATACGAGTATAACTAACTCTTGTAGTATAATAAATAGTTATTGTGAACATTTCTAAATATTTTTCGAATGATCACAATTAAATGGATGCGCTAGACTAGCATTTTAGCGTAGTCCCGTCTGTTTGCAGTCCACCAGCCACTACTAATATACCTACCCATTGATACATAGATCGACTGCGTGCCCACTGTATATGCATACATCACTCATCCTGCTAATCCAACCTGAACATTGAAATCCCGCTCTAATTAATTTTGACAATCGTTTCTATCCCAGGTTTTAGTGACAAAAAGATTTAGTAAGAATGCCTGATAAGAACTCAGGTTTTTTCCGCTCCTAATTAAGACAGTCTTGTCTAGTTAACTCATTTTTAATTTGACTTCATTTATACACCATAAAAAACCAAAAAAATTAATGGCGGATTTGTGGTTGGTGTAGAAAAGAGTTCTGTTAAATTAAATAAGTTCCGAATAGGCAAATTGTACAGCAATATATGTTATCTATTACAAAAACGTGGCATTAGTTCGAAAAATTAACGTTACTACCTGCAATTTTATTATTATATATTGTCATTTATTTTAAAAAGTCATCAGGAAAGTTGAGATTAATAAAGCATACATTACATTTTCTAAGTAGTTTTCCAAGTGTCTACAAACATTAAAGAGGAAATTATTTAAAAACCTTAACGGAATCGTGAAAATATCCCCGAAGATTTCTAATCTTCATTAATTTATTGCTACTTCACGAATAAATAATTTAATGTGCTTCAAAAATTTCTTTTCATTTCATCCAATTGGTGATGCATAAATTCCTATACCTATAAGCACATATATTTTAACATGAATATCAATAAAATATTTTCGTACACAAGTACCTAATTCATTATAACGATTAGCATTTGAGATATAATATGAGAAACATAAGTAGCGAGATAATGAACTTATATGCAATCGATGAAATACAGTTGATATAGTAAACCTTTTACGAAGTAGCTGGTAAAAACTGACACCAGAAATTTAGTACTAATATTACCTATCTTACAAACAGTGAAAGTGTATCCAAACGTTTAGAGTGTGAACTATTCGATCTACGTAATAGTAATAATAATATAGTTACCTACAGGCCTGGGCACATGAAAAAATTCGAATATTTGAACTGAAATTACTACGAAATACATTTCATATTTTATATTTGAAATATTTTTTCTTGGATGGATTTTGTATTTGAAATATATTTTTGAAGTATTTTGTGTATTTAAAAATACATAAATTACTTTATTTAGTATCATATAGGCATCATGACGTCATCATAGTACTTAACGTAACTTGAGAATAACGTATGTCAAAATCATCATAGTGTATTTTTGCCGATAGTGCTTCTCTTTCTTTATTGACCTTTTTTGGATAATCTTTTTCTTTTAGGAATGTAGGTCGGAAGAATAATTGTTACAATTTCTTTTTCGAATATATTTGATGTAAGCGACGTTTTGTAACTGGTTTGTAACATTTTCAGGCTTTTAACAAAAGTTGAAAGTTATAAAAATTGATCTTAATTATAATTAACAAAAATGAATTTATTTCTTTTGTATCTTATGTTATCAAAATCTATACTTTGCCTCATGATATTTATTAATAGATATATTACTTAATATCAGAAATAAAAACATTAAAAAATGTAAAGAACATCACAATCGTCGAACGAATAAACATATGTTGAAATGGGGTTTTAATCTCTGTCGGAAATTTTTTCCCTAGTAATCAAATTTTTATGTGTTTCGTTCGTTTTTTGAATTGAGCTGAAAACAAAAAATAGAAAGAGAATATTTTTGAAAATTATTAAGATGATATTATTTACAGATTAACTAATATAAGGTGTGCAATCCACATCTTGAGTTTAATTGCCACTTCTGATCTTTAATAAGCTTGATACAAATTCACCTTAGCATGAGTGCACAGGAAATGAAAAGTCAATAAATATTAAATACTAGAATACAATAGTGCTTTATTTAGCATTAAATAAATGTATTTTATTTATATTACATTAACAAAGGTTTTTCTTCCATAACAACCGATAATAGATTACATAAATACTTGATAGTTTATAGTACTGTATTTTAAATACATTTGGAATGCATTTTGTCCAGTCGGAAAACTGCGTTTATAAAATGGGATATTGAAAAAGCATTTTTCGAAACTTTTGACTGTTTTTGAGAAAGTTCGTCCATAAACTTCCGAGAAAAAAAATGTTAGCACTACTTTCATTGCTTTACCAATAAGAAACAAGAATGAATAGAAAGAAATATAAATATAGCGACAACAAAACATTCATAAAAAAAGATGATAAAATAAAATTTTATGATTTCTTCTTTTATAGTGTCTAGATTTTGTGTAAAGCTCTTCTTTTAGCAAATATTTCAGGAGGTTGTTAGGGTCAATACTATATAACAAGAAATTATCTCATTGAGGAGTTATTGCGCTACAAAAAATACGTTTATCGAAAAGAAATCGTTAAGAAAGATTTCGTTAGGAGATGTCGAGGACATAACGCACCAATTTGGAGGAAAGTGAGCTTTTGCACTTTGGTTTTACTTTCCAGTCGGAAAAAAAATCACGCACTGTAAATATGCAATAAAAATATCTTGTCGAAGACATTTATATATTTTTTTTAATGCCCTATGCATTAACGTAATCCATTTGCCAAAATATATACATATATCATTAAGTAAAGTTCAACGCAAAATCAACACAAAATTCCTAGCAAAAGAATACGTTCTTTTTGGGGTATTTTTTTTAACATATACAGCAGCATTAACATCAACGCAAACTACCCAAGATATATTAAAATCATTTTTCAAAATGTACAAAGTAGAATCAATAACTTGAGAGAATATATTTCGACATACCACCGCACAATATGAAATTTTGAAAAATGGTTTTCTCGACATTCATGACTAAGTTTTTTTCTGTAAACCACATGTTTTGTTGGTTTAAAGCTATCCACATCGGAGATGCGTTTTCGAACACCCTGTATGTGATTCGGATATTATTGCCATAACACTTTCTACCTACGTCTTTGTACTTACATCGACATTAGTAGAACCACTAAATATCTGATATCTCATCAGCTATTTAATTTCACTTGAAACAGTGCAAACGTCAAAAAATCAACAAAATTGCAAATATCTCAAAAACGGTTGAGTTCAGGGATAGGGAACCTTCATGTAAACTAATTGCAAATGACTCGATACATTCATTGTAGCGATAAAAATTATACCATTCCATTTAACATAAGAAAGTTGATATCAACACCCTGTATAGCGAAAGTGCTATAAAGTTGAAAATATTTTCCTTAAATAGACCATAGTGGGCCATGACTATACTGCAAGTTTCAAAATCAAATTTCTGCTAGAAGTTCAAAAAATCTAATGTCCCAGTACGGTGGGACATTAGGTGTGCCGTATATATTCATAACTGGATATATTTATGGTGGTGGTGTTTTAATAAAAATATCTTTTTACATATGCACAATGTACAAATCAGATAAACGGTAGTTTTGGCGACAAATAGCTTGTACCTTTAACCGAATAAATGCCATTTTCTGTTTAAAAAATATTAAATAAAGGTTATATAATAAAAACCTTTTATTATATAATAAAGGTTATTGTTATATACTAACTGTTTATTGAAACTTTTATTATATAAAAGTTTCAATAAACAGTTTACCAAATTAATAGTAGGCCTGAAATTCCCATATACGATGGATTTACGAGCACACTAAAGGTATTTATTTCTTATGTTTTAAAACTCTTACAAATTATATAAAAAAAACTTGATTGGAGAAAATTATGTATGCAAACATCTTCCACTTGAATAAAAGTATCTAAATAGCATACAAATGTGAGTAATTTTTATTTACCAAAACCGTGATTCAGATCGTTAATTTTTTTTTCTGGCCAAAACTGTACTTTTTTCAGATTTTAACATCCATAAACAGAAACACAAGAAAAAAAGGTTCGCTGGATGAGCTTCTTCTATACTCCGCCCTCCAGTTTTTATTGTATATTTTTTGTATTTTTTGTATATTTTTTGAATAGTTTTAAATATATTGTATCTATTAACATGTTAAATTACTATATATGTTTGTCAGTTCTGCAACGGATTGTATAACTGTACAGGTTCACAGATAAATAATTTTTGAATATGTTAAAAAGTCGTTGAATGAAATTACATTTTTTTTTGTCTCAAATATGACTTTAAATTAAAACCAGAACTATTAAGATTTAAGAATGACTTACCTCGATATCTGACTTCTTACAGTAATCATTGAGATTTTGTATCCAAACTTGAAGAATCTCATTAACAATTACAAGATCATTATATAACCACTGAAACACATCGTTAACCCATAACACACTAACATTATCCGCACCGGTACACTGTGGAGCCGGTATATATTTGCTCTTCTTCAGGTCAGGGCCTGGAGACTGTCTCGTTAGCCGCCTTCGAACTGGCGGCGTTGCCGGAACACCTTTGGTGCCTCCCTTTGGAAAACTGGGCGACTTTTTTATCGGTATCTTCCCGTCGACATTATCTGGAACAGCTGGTGATGCAGCCGTCGATACTGACGCGACCGTTGCTTTTTCTTCCGCTGTGGTCGGCGGCTCGATTTTCGCTTTCACTTCGTTCGATTTTTGCTGTTTTGCCAAGAACTTGCTGTAGACGAACTTGCCTAGCCATAGCACGAAGAACGCGGCCAATATCCAACCGAATAAGAACATAGCCAGCGTATCCATTGTCGTGTCTCCAATGCCGTCGAATGCACAGATCAGATCGTCTACATTTTCCGCTAAATCCATCACATTGCCATAGTTTTAACGTAAGACCGTTTCAGCCAGCGGTTCTCCATTTAGTTTTTGGCACAACCTGAAACCAATAGAGTGAGTTGGAGAGAACGCGGTTTCATTTTCTCGGGATGATCTCTGTCAGAGCTACACATCGTATACTAAAAATAATTCCTCCCAGACCTATGCGCGCAAATATACATGCATATACACGAATCTTTTTTCGTATACCTATACCTACATTTATTTCCTTCATATACATACGTACAAAATTAAATAAGTAGGATCTTTCAAGTAATGTTACACGAATTTCTTTTCCAAAAATTATAATATAATTGCATAATAATTATTGTGCCATACTGCAATAGTGTGCCATGTCTCTAATATCGGTCAACAGTCCAACGGATTTAATTAATTTACTACTTTCCTTTAATTAACGATTACTTGTTCACAACTTCATAAATTTAATCAGTACAATAGTAGCAAAAAAGGGTTTTGGATTCTATGCTCCTTTTTATACCGGCGTGAATTTAGTAGCAACATGATTAAAAAAGAAGAGAACTTAGAGTACAGTCCGATTGTACTTCGTTTGTACTCGTTTGTACCATATTCGGTTCCATTGGTACCTTAAAGGTTAAAAAAATAGAAAGGGTTAAAAAAAATCAGCAAGCAAGTACAAAGACATTTAAAAACAAAACAGACAGCGTCATTCGAAACAGCAGCCGTTTGTACTTCCTTTTAAATCGTTTGTACTTCCACCAAACCGGAAGTAGAAACATTTGAAAATAAGTAAGTCGAAGAGAAAAATTTCACTAATTTTTTGAGATATCGAAAACCGGCCAACACTATTCGAATGATCATCGTTTGTACCCGTCTGTACCTCTTTTGACATCGTTTGTACTTTAACCAAGTCAAATGAAAATATGTCAAAGAGAGAAATTTCGCTAATGTTTAAGATACCGCACAACAGGCAATGCTGGTTTAATGCAAACGATGGATTCGATTCAATTCGTTGAATGTGCCGCTAGACGACTCAACTAAATATCTCTCTTCAAATCTCTCTACCAGAGGTCCAGCATAATTGCTGTTAAATGTATACATATACAAGAAATATAGAAATATCTATATATATCTATATATAATCTTGAAAATAAGGTCTCAAAGTAAAAATTAAATACATAGGTAATTGAGTAACATTGGGTAAAAACATAATGGTCACATCGTTATCTGGCCCAATTTGGAAAAATGCAGAATATTACAAAATAATTGTATTTATACATTTCCCAAAATAGGGATGGGATCCTTGATCGATTAAGACAAAAATGTAACTTAATATTGGAGAAAACTACTTCCGGCTCCATTGAAGTACAAGCGATTTTCTTTCGAATGACATTGGCCACTTTGAGATATCACGAAAATTGACGAAATTGCCTACTTATTTTTCAAATGTCTCTACTTCCGGTTTCCATTGAGGTACGAACGATTTAAAAGGATGTACAAACGAATACAAACGATGCTCTTTCGAATAGCGTTGGCCTTTGCCGATGTCTCAAAAATTAGCGAAATTTCTCTCTCCGACTTACTTATTTTCAAATGTTCCTATTTCTAGTTTGGTGGAAGTACAAACTACTTAAATGGAGGTACAAACTACTTAAATGGAGGTACAAACTACTTAAATGGAGGTACAAACGGATACGAACGATGCTCTTTCGAATAACGTTGTCCGTTTTTTAATATCTTGTACTTGCTTGCTCAAATGTTTATTTGCTTTAACCCTTTCTTTTTTAACCATTGAGATATAAAGGAAACTAAAGGTGGTACAAACGGGTACAAACGAAGTACAATCAAACTGTACTGTTTTTTTTTAATAAAGTTGCTTGCCAAATTCAGACCGCTCCTTTTCATGACCTGTTTTGCAATGGGTATCAAGGTTTCAAAATTCGTTCGTAGTGATATACTATCGGTCATACTCATAAGAAAATAGTAGTGGTGAGCACTATCGATAATAGTTGAATATCGATAATTATCGATAGTTTCGACTATCAATATTTACAAGTATCGATAATCGCCATCGATAGTGCCCACCACTCTACTGAACTATTATGTTCTCAGAATTACATTGTATTTTGTGTCTTGCTATTTATTATTTGTTTTTTTTTATTGCATGCTAATGATAATTGTCTTAAATTGCATTTCGTTTCATGGTTTCATCAATACCAGCTACTATACAACAATTGATACAATGGATAATTGATGACTGATAACACAACCGTGTTAATTAATACAAACCTTTAGGTTATTCGGAAAAGAACAATAAATAGCAATATTAAGACGATGCTCGTTTCCATTGAATTTGGGCATCTCTCTGTCTTGGTCGACAAGTTTTACTACAGTCAACATGCAATACAGTCTTGGCCATAAGTATTTTCCACCCCTGGAATGTTATTATTTCTGTTGAATTTGTTAGGATTTTGAATATTTGAAAATTACAGCAATATAAAACTTTGTTCATGCGGTTATATTACTATTCATATTCGAAAGAAGCCGCTCTCAAAGATGATAGGCCTAATCAAGAGGGCAAAATTAGAGAGCGTCCTCTAGGAAAAAGGAGATCACAATAGGTCTGAAAAGGTCGCGGTGAAACAGGTCCATAGGCCACCCCAATCCTAATCTAATCTAAATTCAAGTACTTTTTGTTATTCAACTATAAAATACTGTTTCTTAAATTTAGCGCTCGTTGTATTTTGTGCATTCAGTGAGTAAAGTGCGTTGGTGATCGACTATACTTTGTGAATTTTCATTAATTGTTAAAAATAGTTAATAATATCAAAGAATGCTCAATTTGCGAGCACTAACAGAAGCTGAACGTACTTGAATAGTTCTGCTAAGATGAAAATAATGAAAAGTTTGTGAGGGACGATATAAAATACAGTGCAACATTATGGAGACTCTAGAACTTACAGAAGTAAACGAAGGAGTGGACAAAAACGTGTAACATCGGTATGAGGGCATCTAATATTGGAAAAGTCAGCGTTGCGAAGTCGGGCAAAATCGTTTAAAGATCTCTTTGCTGTTTTAATGAACTGTTAAGGTACCATGGAGTTGTGGTTCCAGCACGTACAGGAAGAAGGCGACTCGTATCAGCAGGTCTACGTGGTAGTAAGGCCCGGCATAAACCCCTTTTAAGGGAGGTATACAAACAAAAACGATTATCGTGGGCAAAAAAATACGCGCATTGGTCGGTTGACGACGGAAATAGAATTCTTTAGAAGTAAGCTAGAAATAATGTTTACTGTAAATTGTAAACCCAACATATTTATTTTACCTCATTGTAAAGTGTTTTCTTTATTTTGAAATGTTGATGCTATTTATTGATTTTTCATGCAGCTTCTCACTCAACCTGGTGCAAAATTTGTAAGGCGTAGACCAGAAGATGCTTTTCACCACGATTGCGTAATACCCACAGTAAAGCTCGATGGTGGTATTATATCCTCCTCCGGTGTCGGTATGCAAATATTAAAAAGTGTATAAATAATCGCCGGTACATTGAAATGATAGGAGAGGTTCTGGAAGCTTCTACGTCAAAATTATTTAAAAGTGTTACTCCAAATTATTTCAAATCACGTGATACAACACGCTGTTTTGATGCAAACTGCGTTAAAGTGTTGGAAGGGCCGCCACAGTCACCGGATCTATTACTAATTGAACATTTGTGGCGCATATTAATGTTGCAAATTGCAAGTTATAAATGCGCTAACAAACGCGTTTTTAAAACAAAAAAATTGAAGAATGGAAGAAAGTTTCCTCCGACATTTACTATAATCTTGTGGCTCGTATACCAAGTAGGCTAGTAAGCTGTAATAAAAGCTAAAGGTGGCGCAACAAAATATCAAATTTTATTAATAAATTACATTTAAAAATGAATTTACATTTGAATTTTTATTTTGTTTCTCTGTTTTTATGAAACCAGGGCACCCCCTGCCAAATACTTTTGGTCAAGGCTGTATAACAGAAGACAAAACAGGTTTTTTAATATTACAAATATTTAGTTTGCATTCAATTTTCGTATTGTAAAGTAGTTCGTGCAATATTTTAAAACATCCTCTACATCTTCAATAATGCTGGAGAAAAAAATGCCCCAATATGGGTTTACTACAATGTTGGTAGAAACAACACAAAAATAGTAAAGTTAATCGTCGAACTGTGGAATACAATATTAAAAAGTGTAGCAAATAAAAAGGACAGTCAAAAATAACAACTTCAAGAGAATATCTTATTAGGGTGGTGATGGAGCACTTGAATCGGAATGCAAAGGAAAAAAATTAATAGTGAAATATCTTTCCCCAAATTCCACAGCTCAACCCGATCATGCTCTTGTGGAAGGAATTTGATCGACAGGTTCAAAAAACCACACTGGATATAATATTTTAGAGCCGACTATACAAGAAACATGGAACAAAATAGAGCCATAACATAAATATAACACCAATAATCTAAAAGATTATTTTTGTTGATTTAACTACAGAATAGTTTAGTTTATATCTATAGTTAGCATTTTCCTTGTTTTTTTTTTATTTTTGTCGAGATGAGTAAATACTTATGGCTGGTGGTATATGCACATAAATGTATAAGATTCACTCACGCAACCAGGAGAAATTGTTGTTCACTTTATCAGCCTAAACTTATGGTTGTGATCTTGTGATCACCTTAGTATAGCACATGAAGATACATGGATGTGGATTTAGCATTGTACGAGTACATTGTACTTAAATAATAGTTACGTTAAGATGCTTTTAGATCAGATTTTTCTACGAATACAAGATATAGAAAACAATAAAAAAGATAATAAACGAAATACAATTTAAATAAAGTAATTAATATGTTTCCAGTAAAATAAATATTAAAAATGATGATAACAAGATTTAAGATCGATTTCTCAAATATAAATGGTATGCACCAATTGCCATGGTTTACATTGGAATTCAAGCTATAAACATATTATGTATGTGCTGCAGAGAAACTCCATACATGAGGTAACGGAAATATTGACGTCATATTTATACTTTACAGATATACATATTGTACATATACCAAGAAAACTTTATTTGATTCATTTCTCTTTCTATGGTTTTTTATAAACTTTGCACTTACATCTTGCATACATACCTACATTAGGTATTTCTTTTCAGAAAAAAAAACTAAATATGTAGTTAATCTAATCGATTTTTTTATTTTGATAGAATTTGAAATGTAGTTAATATCTACAGGTACTATCGCCATCACTCATAATGTCCGGTCGGTAACGTATATTCAGGGCACGGTTACAGTCTATCGTTCCCAGCTTATCGGGTAGGCGCGGCAAGTATAACAGAGGTTGTATGCAGGTGACCCCGGTTCCCGGAAATGATTCAAATGTCTTTTTTTTTAAATCGTTTGAGATTATATCTAAAGGAGAAATATTAGGAAAAAGTCAAACTTTTTACTTAGTGAGCAGGATGTTTAATTTGAAAGTTGTGGATTTGTTTTTTTTTTCTGTCAATTTATCCGATAAAAATTTGTAGTTTTTAAATAAAGAATATACCTTATACCTTATACCTACATATTAATATACCTTATAATATAATTATTAATATTAACGTTAGTTGTTACTTTGTCTTTAATATTTCGTGTTTCTGGACATTTTTTTAAACATCATAATTATATTACTTTCATAACATGCTTTTACCGTACTAATTGACACAAATGTAGAGGAAACTATAATAATTTGAATTAGCCACATTTCCAAAAAAGTAATTTGTATAAATATAATAATTATTATTTTTGAAGCATCAGATTGCAGCATTGCACTAGCAAATTTCAGTCAGGCATTTTATCACAGGTTTATAAATAACATAAATAGTAACATAAATAATCAGAAATTCTAAAACTAATATTTAATAAGTATAAAATCTCAACTCCTAAAATCTTAAATTCCACTACAATAAAATAAAACTGACTCAAAAAATCTTCACAATGAAATACATTAATTATTGATTAAATGTTCAAATAAATCTCATTCTTGATAAGAATAGTAACGCAACGGATTTTAAAAATTTACATGCACATTTATCAACACATCCAAGGGGATAGTGTTACTGATTTCAATAAAAAAATAACAATTCTTAATAAGGGAAATATCTTTCAATAAGCATATAATTTTAAACTCGACTATAGATTATCTTTATTAATGATAGAAAGATAGCTCTGCTCTTGTTAATTGCATATATTGTGTAAATGCGATGAAGGAAAATAGGGATAGTTGATTGGAACAAAACTTCGTAAACAAGGGGATTAAAAACTCTATCTACGATTGTGCATGCACAGATTCTATAAAACTATTTCTAGGATTAATTCTTAGGCGGGAACTACAAAGAACAAATTCGCTGAACGGAAATCTCTGCCAAAGCCGAAAAGGTTGACGCATCTTTGTCGCATGCCGTAAAAGATATTATCTTTCGGGACGATTGTCTTATCTGTAATCACGGGTGTTTTTTTTTATATTTTTCTATAATATTAAATTGGCAGAAGAAATTGACGCATCTTTGTCGCATGCCGTAAAAGATATTATCTTTCGGGACGATTGTCTTATCTGTAATCACGGGTGTTTTTTTTTATATTTTTCTATAATATTAAATTGGCAGAAAGAAAATTACGTATTTATTTCTATAACCATAAACTATGAAAAATCCCCAAACTATGATAGTTTTTCATACCTTTATTGATCTTTATGTTCTAAAAGTAATATATGGTGTTTTAAAAAAATGCCTAGAAACACGAAATATTAAAGAAAAAAAGTAACAATACCTATTAAAAAATGCAGTTCCCATTTGATAACACCGAGTGTAATAAACATATTAAACATTTAGTTAATCAAGTACTTAATATTTTGGTTAAAAACTACAAATTTTTATTAAATGGATTGGCAAAAAACAAATTTACAACTTTAAAATTAAATATACAACGCAATAACTAAAAAGTTTGTTTAATTCCTAGTATTTTTCCTTTAGACACAATCGCAAACGATTTTTAATCCTTAAAAAGACATTGGAATCATTTCCAAGTACCCTTTATACCCTGCATAAGAATACTGCTTGCCGCGCTTACCCGATAAACCGGGATCCGTGCCCTGGATATACAACCGGACATTATGAGTGACGGCGATGGTACAGTGCTTGACTAATCTTTATCGTAAGATACGGGATATACCTATTTATTTACATAGTGATAACAGTTAGTATTGTATATTTTGCATCAACCGTACAGCTTCCGCTTGATATTTGAAAGTCAAGAAAATGTGTTCAAAATAAGCAACGCAATAATATAGAATATAGAGGCACAATTTAAGCTCCTTCAAGTCACTTAATAGTACATAGCTAATCAAAGACACATATGTACACGTATACATCATTCGACTGTCCGCTTGAATCTAAACGAACTTACTTTCTAAATAAAATCTAAACATAAAATAACGACTTGCAACTATTCTTATTGACTAAAATTTCGAGAAATAATATGAATTGTAACAGCTATTTCTGTATGGCAAGAAATCGCTGCAACTCCATGCAGTATTTAGATAATCTTTTGTGCAATTTGCAATTATCTGAATGATAAATTATATATATTTTTTGGATAAAATAATACAAAATTCTTTTGGTTAAGAATTTTTTTTAACTTAAAAATTCCTAACTAGATTTATTTAGGTTTTTTTTTTTTGAATTTCTTATTGTTGGCTTCAATTTACAAATTTTATAAATTTGAGAATGAGAATGGATTTATTCTAATATCTTTATTTAAAAAAACAATCTCACCTTAAAATGTATTCATTGCAGTCATTGAATATTCATACCTGATGTTTAAATGATTTAAATGAAACTGAAATGTTTATGTTACATTGGAAGCTTTTTTTTGTTATAACCAAATTAAGTTGAAATTCAAAATTTAAAACCTAATTTATATATGATTTTTCTTCAAATTCATGTATATGCGTTGAATTTGAAACTATTGGTCAGTGATAATACCAGATGTATGCGGTTATTTTTGTTTAAAGTTGATAGAAAATGGTTTATTTAAAATTATTAACATTTTAAAAGTATAAAACATATACAGGGTTATGGAAAAGACTTTCATATTTTTAAATTATCCAAACATAAACATTTATTAAAGATTTACATATTTATATTACCTATAAGTTATATAATTGCAAAACAATTACTAGTAAGATTTGCAATACCCTGACAGTCATTTATAGCGTTACTTAGGTTGGTTTTAATTTGGATAAGTTGTGATCATACATAGGTAAATTTAAAAGATTTTGTACTAATTATTTTCTTAATTTTAGCAATACATTTAAAATAAATATGATTTTTATTAATTCGTGGATTCTTTTTTGCTAATTTAACCACAATAAGTAATTGTGAGATGTCGGATATGTCGGCGAATTGAATTATTACAGCCTTGCGCCGATACACTTTCTAATATTGACGGAAATTTTTATACTTTTATATACCCAAAATTTCGGCAGATATAATAGTTATAGTCGATAGACTGACGCACTTCTTAACATTAATAGAAAATTGCAAAATTTAATTAGAATTAAGAATTAATTCACTGTAATTATAGAATATTGCTATTATCCTTAATTCGATCTGTAAGCAATAGTGTTCGAATGTCACAAAGTGCCACCAAGGGCGACTGGTGCTTACGTTTTACAAGGGTCATTACAATGATCTAATTTCTTCATATAAGTTCGTAACATGTTCGTATTTTGGACGATAGCACACGAACTTCAATCATTGTATTGGCCCCGCCTGTGACGTACGCATCAGCCGCCACTGTTCACCACTACCTGAATGGAAACCTTTGATTGATTACTTACTACTTTCGAAGTATCATAACTGATTTCGATTCAATGTAGCGTTCCCAAGTATACAAAAGTAAATACTCGTTTGAATCGTGATTTTTGTTTAATTCTATGCATCACTCTCTAGATTAATATCTTCTGTAAAACGAAAGCGCAGCAGGAGTCTGATTAGTAAATTGCACATAACTATTAACCTTACGAATAATGCATTATATAAAGTTCACTGATAAACTGTTTTGCAATCAATTTCCGCGAATGTAGGTACAGGTTTACAATAAATGTAGGTGTATAAACTATTAGAAAAGAAAAAGAATTACATATTACTAATTCATAACATTGCAATTTAAAAAAAATATATCTTGTAAACGTGTTCAGATAGAAATCTTCGACATGACTATGACAAATTTTATTAATTTCATCCAGATACATTTTATTCCGGTTTATTGCAAGTGATTTTCTGTTATAAACAAGTTTTTCGTCAAAAGGCAAACTTCTCTGAAACATATAAATCAATCGATCTAATGCGATTTTGTTTTGAAAAGGTTTCACTGTATAATTTAGTACACTCTGTATAGCAAAACTATTTGCTGAAAATTTTATTTTCAGATATTTAAAAAAATATCACGATGTAATTATAAGTATAGCCGAAAACTTCACACAGTTATTATAATTGTAAAACACAAGTTTAAGCTTTTGCCTAGGAATTCTTAAACATACTCATTTAATACAGTTTTTCAAAAACCGTAAATTTCATTGCTTTTTCAGTTGTAGTTTAACGAACTAATGAAATTAATAATGTTCTTTTGTAAAACGAAATAGTCTTCTAAGAAATAAATTGGTAGGTATTTGGCTTTTAAATATTTAAAGGGCCATACTGACGGGTGCTTCTATGTATTAAGTATAGTTTTATAATTCTAAAACCGCATATTGCAGTTCTAATAGATATTGTTTTTGTTTTATGTATGCTATATACTATAACTACTACCAGCTATTATTATACATTATACTATATACTAAAAAAGTAATAATTCAGTAACTTGCAATAATATTTTACTAAATCGTAAGTCTGATCGAAATCTAATTTGATATTGATTTTCAACAAATATTTTCAACATTAATCAAGGTGTAATTTTTGAAATAGAAGACCATAATACCTTTAACATTGTCACTGAAATTCTGTATCCAGACTCCTTTCTCTTTACGCAATAAGTTACCGAATAACTGCACAAAGGTGTAGTGACAACAAAAAGCAACAGTTACAAACATAAGATTACTATTGTTCCATTGTTAATAATAATATATAAATAATTTGGATTTAGCTATTCATACACATTATCAGAGTTAAAACATTCTTTAGGCTATTATCAGTGCGAAAGTTAAATGTCAAAACAAGCGCTATTTACCTTGTAAACAATCACCCAAGCAAATCAATACTTCCAAAACCGGCTACTACAAAAATTAATGCACTTCACTAAAATTTTGAATACTTGAATTGATTAAAATACCTCTTTCGACAGCTGCAAAAATGTAGCTGTACTTCTAAAATAAACGACTATAAAATTCACGCACCTCCATACAACAGAATCGCACAATACCACTTCCTTTCCAACTGCGTTACACTATCGAATATCGGATCCGGCAAGTAGCAGCAGTATGTATATAACGTGAGTCGATAGAGTTCTTCATCCCCACTGACATAATACAGTGGTACTCAAACGAATACGACAAAAAGGATACGGGCGGACAAGCAAGCCAAATTTTAACTGATTCGAGTTACTTAAGAAAAAAACATTTTCAACAATTTATTTAACATAAATTACTCATAAACTACCAAGTATCTAAAATGATGGAACATACATTTAAGCTAGCCAACTACACGGCTGTAATATGCTCTGTGTTATAATGCGGAGATATCTTCAAAAATTATTTGTCATAGAAGGAATCGATCGAATTTACCAGGAACAATGTAGCCTAGTTTTATTCATTCGGATTATCACAATCGGGTCAATGACCATAATTCCTTGAATGCGGTAGAAGACGCAATTGTAATTATTACCAAATATTTTCAAATGAAATAAGAATATAGAAAATTAATAATTAAATCATCAAAGATTTAATTAGATGGCTTCCATCTATGTATTTTTTTAACACAATAAAGAAAGTGAAGGTGTCACTAGAGGAGAAACTTTTTTGCTATTAGTTAGAAAAAATATCGTTCATAAAAGTTTTTATATATAAAATTTTCAAAATTAATTTTAAAATAAAGGTTTTACCCCTTATTTTAAAACTTATTTTTAAAATTTACATATTATATCCGCAATTCTACCAAAACAATACCAACAACCAAGAAATTCATATTTGCATGGCACTATACAGACTGAAAAACTACAACAGCACTGAATTGCTCTATTTTGGGAGTACGGGATCCTCCAATAATTTGTAGGATTTTAATTTTTTTGTAAATATCTAGGGAACTGTAAGAGATATTTTGTTTTTCTTAGAGGATAATTTGAAGTATATTAGGAACCTACATATATTAAAAGATAACGTATATTATTTTCGAAAAAAAAAATAATTAAATCGGAACAAAAACATAAATAAGTGAATTTTAATTTATTGTTTTTTTGTGTGTTGAATCTGAAATCAAGTCAGTTTTTCTCCATATATGTATATAGTAATATGTAATAGACAATAAAAATAGTGACAAGAAACATTATTATAATTAGTTATATTAAAATTATATTAGCCTGTATAATTTTTCTAATAAGCAGTAATATGTGAAGACATACTATAAGTTTGTTCGCGTCGCATGAACTATTTGCACTATTATGCACTTTTGCACACAAAAGTTCTAAAAAGTGCATAATAGTGCAAATAGTTCATGCGACGCGAACAAACTTTTTATTTATTAGATAATGTATTAATGTATATGAGTTAATCCAATGATTATATTTATAATACGTTGTAATATCTGTGTTTCTCCGTGGGTATATCCGTTTATTGTACAACCTTCACAATTGATAAATAATATCAACTTTTGAAAATGATCAAGCTTATAAGCATAATACATTTTGTAGATAATAATAATAACTCAGCACTACAGGCCTTGAAGGCCCTTGGCTAGAGTGCCGGAACACACCGAGCCACTGAGAAGTGTTGTCTGAATGGTGACCCAACCGACAACCGGTACCGCATATTGCTGCTTGACTTTCAAGATTGGCAATGATGCACCCTTCCTTCTCAGCCGTACTGCCGACACATTTTGTAGATAGATTATAATATTTAATTTTAAAACTCAGATTTTACAATAATAATCATAATAATAATAATTTCGTGTTTATTTAATATAAGATATAATTTAAATAATAAAGAATTTATGCACTCTAAAAAATTAGGTAATTTTTCTTTTTCTTTTGATAATTTTCCGCACTGAATAGGAGTAAATGCAGTGACGGCTCGTGAGTTATGAAAGAGGGTGGGCACAATACAAGAACTTGCCTATTTTGTGTACGTAAAATCCATTCTCCTATTTTTCATGCTAAAAAAGACGTCTATGACTGCTGTCGACATGGGGGTTGTACAAATAATATCCAACAGTTTTTATGTTTCCGTCAAAACTTTTTTTAAGTTGTTGTGTGTTATGAACACTAAAACCGGCAAAACACCACCTACATCTACTTCACACATGTCCTCGCGCTCATAAATTACTGAAAGTTCATTTTTTTAATTTCACGCCAACATAGGATAAGATTTCACATTTTTTTATATTCGAATATAAGTACAGAAATTGCCGTCACAACAATTGTCCGATTGCATACGGTGGCCCTTGATTTTTGCGAATTAACCGCCAATGTGCTGAGGCAACAAGTAACACGTGCAGTGATTTTAGGTAAGCATTAGAGATGTTCATATTTTGCTTGTCTTTTATGCATTAAATTCTAATTAAATGCACTCTACCAAAGCATTTTTATTTCGACGATATCTTCCTATTTGTTAGGAAAAAAAATCGGCAATACAGAACTTTTTTTTGTAATTTTACTTTTAAACAAGTAAAACTTCTATGGAAATTATCAGTACTTTAGAAATTTTACTTGTGAGTATTCTAGACTACCCACATTTCAAAATTTTGCTATGAATATTCCATGAAAAAACCCTACTACAAAAATTACTTATAGTTAGAAATATTACTTCTAAAAGTAAAATACCTGTTCGGTTTTAGGGACACAAAATTGCCCCAAAATCGTACAGGAATTTTACCAAAAATTTTTTAGTGTGTAGTTTAGCAATTAGCTATTCTTTCACTTAACCTATTACATAAAATTACATATTATGATTTTTGAATAAAACAAAACCGGGTAAATACACCTCTAATTGCTAAAACATACATAAAACGGGTGATTATGAACTAATAAACTAATTCTTCTTTTTATGTAGGGCAGTAGTATCTCCTCTTTTTATAAACGAACAGTACATAGTTACTTATTATCGGTTCGTCTCATCTGCCTTGGTAACGCTGCACCATTTGTAATATATCTTGATGGAAGCGTTCTGCCTGCTCATCAGTAACAGCACCCCCAAAAGCAGAAAATGTCAAGATTTTGCAAAAAATGAATTTTCAATGGCATTCGGCAGCCTAAAATTATATATTGTATTAAAATCATTATTTTCTGCTTTATTATTTTTCAAGAAAACCATCATGAACTACATCTTTAAGTGACTAGCATGTCGCTAATCCTACATTGTTCAACTTTATGTCAAAATTTTCATCGTTGGATAATTTTCTAATTTCAGGTGCAACTAAAATTCCTTCTTTTACTTTTAGCATCATGCTTCTCCTTCTTTACTTATTGATAAAGTTCTTCATTAATCCTAATTTTATATGTCGTTGACGGTGAATCTAGGGCGTGAACCTGAGGTTTTGTTCCCTTTCATCTCTAATAAAGCGGTACGATCAAGCCGCTGGGGGTGGGTGTTTGGAAGTAACTTAGGATAAATTACTATGCAGGGGAGATTGGTGATCGTCATTAAACTTATAATAAACTAACTAATAAAAACTGATCAATAACCATCCCACACAGCACACTTCGTCCGACAGATATCCACTGGATATCCCAATCACCAAAACATGTTCATATCCATTACAGATGTTGGATATATATCCATGAATATTCGTTTTGGAGTTATTACAATATTGTTTATAAAATTAATGGAAACGTATTTATTGCAATTTTAACATAAAAATTAATACTCAAATGGGAGCAATTTGCCTTTTTTAAGTTATTGATAAGTACATGAACTCTGTAACAGATATCTTGTGGATATCTATTCGATGACCACTTGAACAAGGTCGAAAATCGCCGAGCCGAATGTATGTTCTGTTTATACTCCTCGTTCATCGTACCTGTCGTGTCGTCACCAGTTGAAAAACGACCATTGTTGAATGTGCTGTGTTTATCTGTTGTTACATTGGTTTACGCAAGGTTTTGTTTATATTACAGCATAGGTATGTAAAGGTCTGTTTTCGTTCTCACTTCGGACGGTTCTAATACTGTTCAGAGCAGTAGACCAGCACAGAACATGACCTTGTCGTCTAGTGGGAAACTTTTTACTACGCACGTGAGCGTTTGCTTTGAACCGTAATAGACCTTATGTAATATTAGCTATCTTCGCGGAGGAATCACAAAGTAGTCAGAGCCAATCATACACTGTGAAATCAGTCAGAAACAATTTCGGATTTCTTTGAGCCAATCGAATCGCGTCTGACTAGTTTGTGATTCCTCCACGAACACAGCTATTGTCTTTCTTTATAACATTTGAAAAGTTAGTCTTCTAACTTAGCAAGTTAGATGTTAGGCATACATTAATAAATGTGTTACTCTGTTTCTAAAGTCTTGTTTAGTTTGTGTAAATTTTAAAAACATTTCTGAACCCCTAATATTGATTATTAAACTCTAAGATGCCGTTTCTAAGCTTAATTATCGACATGTGATTACTTATGTGTAGGTGCTTGCAGAAAAATTTAAAAAAAAATAGATGTGTATTAATTATAGTCTACATCTGAACATAATTGATTATTTTTATATTACCACGTTAGTAGATATATCTAGTTGTCAATGGTTTCTTGTTCTTCGAACGTTGCAATTCCCATGATTTGATGCGACCAAACACACTTCGTAGTTATTTATGCAGACAAGCGGCGAAGTAGAGCCACATATAGATTGACCCCTGATTGCAGACGTTTGCATATATCCGCGTGGAGTTAGCGGAAGAGGGGGTGATCGCGGTGTATGCAAAACTTACAGTGAAGTGGGGTCAGTCGTTTCGTGACCCGCTGCCTGCTGGTTGATTGAGTCATCTCGTCAGTGCTCAGCACTGTGCGGGAAGGGTCTCCCACTATTACGGTAGGCAAGCGTGTTAGTCAGATGCAGACGGGCCAGTTGCACACGGATTTCGGTTTAAACGCTTCCCCGCAATAAACATTGTGTTCAAGAATATTTAATATTTATTAATCATAGTAATAAAGTGTGGTATTATTCTAGGATGATATCACAAATTAATCACTATAGTATTTCAAATCAAAATGAACTACCATTCATAGGGTAAAAATTATTAAAATGAAATAATAAATATAACAAGGGAGTTATTTCTGAAAAATTGGTCATAATAGTGTTTAAAGTAAAAAAAGAACAAGCCATTTGCTTATGTAAACAAAACAAAGAAAATAAAAATTGTGTTTTCCTTTCTTTGTAAGAAATACGTGGGGTTGTGCATAATATATCCATTATATTTTACTCAACGATCTTCGCTTAAATAACTCATGTGCTCTGTGTTGTGTTATGTTTTCGTTGATACAAAATCACAAAAACAGCTGAATAATTTTGCGTTAGTTAGGTGAGGAAATGTAAACAAGTGACTCATATATGTACGTGCAGTTTAAAGACTAAATATATGCAAGTTCGAAGAAAATACGTTAGTATTTATATTAAGTAAATAAGTATTCCTGATATGAACTTAATGCATTTTTCATTTTAAAATGTCTTCTAAATTTGTCTACATTAAATTTTTTGGGTGGGTATTATTTTAGTTAGCAATAAACGAGGAAATAAAATAAAACTGTGTAAAAGTAATACAAAAAAACGAGGAGAGAGGGGAGATTGGCCTAACCACTCAATATTGTCACGGGCCGCCACTGGGATATCCACAAATAATATCTAATGGATATATGGTAGACATTTTGTGCTCTGTGAGATATCCATTAAATGTGTTACATAGCATATCCAGTAGATATACTACCTACTTGGATACTTCATAGGCTAACATTTGGAGATGTATGAGACATTCATAGAATGTCTATGACGTCTAATAGACATTCTGGATATCCATAAACGATACCTAATGGATGTATGCTAGGTATTTTGTGCTGTGTGGGTTGAAGTCGCCTCACGTATTCCATAAGTGACTTTTAAAAACATTTCAAAATTAATGGCATACTTTCATATGTATTATATATTTCAGAAGAGTCAATGGACAACCGCCAATCGTCAGCATTATAAGCAATACCGAGAGCAATACCTTCTAAATCACAACAGGAACACGACTGATCTTTTTTAATGAAATATTTTATCAGCTCTTTATTGTTTTAATTGTTTCTATATATGAAATTTTAGCATGCTTACTCAATAAATTCCACTCCTTGAAGTGTAGATCTAGAAGTTCTGCTTGCTGTTTTGATAAATACAACTCTCGAACCAAATCATTAAAATCAGGGTAGGCCAGTGTAATGGGAAGCTACGTAACGCGTAGCCCTCCATCTTTTATCATTTATTATTTTTTTAATTTGTTAAATACAAAGCTTTTTTTCTGTTTGGACTAGAATAATTAAGCTTTGGAAGAAAATGGTATTCAAAAAAAACGAAATACATATACTTAGTTTATTCATTTAATTCATAGTTTGATCTAATATTTGACTGTTAGCCAGTTTTTTTAAATGTTTAGGGAGGGAGTTTTTCAGGCATAGAAGTAGAAATATATACCCGGACAATTGTACATGCATATACAAGTCGGTCTCCATTGTTTACTTTTTCTCAATTATTTTATGTAGTTCTTGAGTCTCCATACACTTGAAATTATTTTTTATATGCTAGGCTGTAAAAAGAATATGATGTGATTTTGCAAAACTAAAGCAATTATTCTTGCAATTGGGAAAAAAAGCAAAGTAAACTAAAATTGAACATTCCCTAAAAATACAAATTTATTGCTGTACTAATCGAAAGCTCCGATTTTTTGATGTTGTAGGGTACTATTGTTGTATCAATTAATTTGTTGCGGTTACTTTCATTTTATTTTCTAATACTCCCACACGTACTGTAACTAGCACGCAATTTCGACCAAAAAGCAGAGGCGGATTTAACGGTTGGGGGGCCTGTCGACCGTCAGGAGCTGCGACAATTCAGGGGCTCCGTGCCCTAAGCTCGATATCCAATATTTCCATTTTTCATTTTGTTTTATAGGTACGTATTACGTGCGTGTAATCCTGAACACATAAACTATCAAACGCAAAATACTAGTGTTACCATCGCGTAGAATCACTTTTAACACGAACCTGGATGGACACTCTTATTTGTAATCTGGGATGGCACGCAAAGTCATGCGTGATCGATATATTCTATAATTGCGTCTAGTTTTTAAAAAGTTTTTTAACACTGTCGATATCAAAAGCATCAGACGAAATAGCTTTTTCAATTTTAAACTTATTGAAAATGGTCTAAAGGTTCCGATGGGAGAAAACAGATTGAATATCATGGAACCTAGATATAACAAGAAATTTGGGATAAAATATATAGGTAGATACCTTAAAAATGATGAGTTTGTCAAAGAGAAATCCAGATTTACTCTTTCCTTTCTATGGAATAATTATATTCTTAAATAATTCTTCAACAAATTGATTTTTCTTGAAAGGATAAGTTTTATTAGCTGTAATATACAGGATGTTAACTCTAAACCTTTTTGAACTTTCGAACATACAGGAGTCACTGACAGAAAATGCTACAAGTCATAGTTCCGTTATTTATCATCCGAGTTAAAAAAAAAAACGAAATATCAAATAAAATGGTTACATAAATACTACCAATCAGTAGCGGTCCCTCTTAAAGAACCACGGGGCCATGACTCCACGATTGGAAATCACAAATTAATCATTGAAAAGCTTTTATTTTCTGTAAAAATACCGATAAATACACACACACACATTTAAGTACAGAACGAACGTTGCGATTCCCATGATTTGATGCGACGAAACACGCTTTGTATTTATTTATACAGACAAGCATCTAGACGAGGAGCCACGTCTAGATTGGCACCGACTTCAGACGCTTGTAGGTCTACGCGGAGAGCTAGCGAAAGAAGGGGCGGTCGCACTACACGGCAAAAATTACATTGAAGTGGGGTCAACCGCATCTTGGCCCGTTGTCCGTTGGTTGATCGAGTCACATGGTAGTTAGTCATGTGCATTCTTAGCACGTCATCAGTATAGGAAAGACGCTAGTGAGTGCTAGGTCAACAACCTCGCGTACAGTCGTTGTTGTTTATTGTGTTTTTTTTTCTGCATTGTGCCGTGTATGCGTGGGTGTGTTTATTATTTTACGTTACAATGAACAGCATCCGCAACCAATTAAGTAAAGCATTTTCTCTGTATCTCTGTCTAGAGGAAAAAAACTCTAAAGAAAACAACTAGGATGACCGCTGCCGGATTTGAACATTTCAGAAACTCAAAATGTTTATGCGTCTGCTACTAAAATACGGACAAGAAAATTTAATAGAAACATTTACTTAAAAAAAACGATTGAATTTGCGGTTACAACCAAAGGCAAGCTGTTTTTCGTTTTCCTTGCGTTTTATTCGAAGGAGAATTAACATAAGCGAAGAACGGTATTACGGATTTAGTGCACATCTAGGAAAGAATTAAAATGCATAAGAAACCGAAGTTATACATGAACAATGTTTTTAGTTCTTCTGTGCTTGGTAAGTTAAATATTTTTAACTTAATTAAACTCAGCCTATGGAAACGTAAAATTAGAATAACGAAAGAGTTGACAAAAATCGATATGTATTAAACATAATCATAAATTGTATTCGATTTTGCGGTAAGCTAGAAGTAGTCTTACGAGAATACGATGAATTGTGATTTAAAATTTTATTTGATCCTCGTAACATTTTCTAAGTTTTTAATTTAATGTTTATGGCTTTGTGTACAGTAAAATACAAAATTCAGGTCTCCCTAAAATGTCGGCGTGGGCAAATGGTATATCTTCTTTAAAATGTAAAGCACATTCCAGGCAACAATTTACGAAAAATCGAGCGTTGTTTATATTTTAGCCGGCATGCACGAATGCGGTTTCTTAAAAGAACAAAACACAACAGTCAATTTATAAAACAAAGAGAAATAAAAAATATATGGAAGGTGTATACTATGTTGTACCTTTGATATCCTACCGGTTTACTTTGGTTAACACATTTTTTTTGTTTTGTGTAAATTATCGGAGATACAATATATTGTATACGAACAGAATAATTTATTTGCGCTACACGTCTTTACAGCTTTTTGCTGCTCAATTGTTTTGTTAATTAATAAACAAAATTATTTTTTTATGTTTTACGCCATTCAAACATCAACTTTAAATTAAATAAGAGTAAAAAGCAAATTATAAATAAAAATCATGAAATGGGCAGGAATTTTACCCTTTCTTTCTAAAGATGTCCCATGACGTTGAGATTTATTTTTCAATGTATACTTCGAATAATTTCGTTTACTAAGTAGTTTTTGCTAAAATGAATTCTTCCATTCGAAACAGATGTTATACATCAATAGGTGATGCCAATAAATTGGTATGATTATTCATGGATTTAGGTATATGTATGTAAAGTGCCAGGATCGAGGGAATGAATGAGTCGTTGTAAATTGATTTTTTTACTTGATAAATAAACCGAATGATTTGGCTTTGTGAATACCCAGTCGCTCTTTGTTATCTACCATTTTTTGCATTTTAAAGTATACATATATACCATTTGGCCACGCTGATATTTTAGGGAGACGTCAATTTTGAATTTCACTGTACGTAGTTTAAAGACTAAATACCTATAAGCAATGCTAAAGGAACATTAGGAACACACATTCCCAACAATCACAAATACATTGGGCTAAAGCAGGCTGGATATGTTCTTGGCAGTGGTGTTAGTAATGGCCCAACACCAGCGTGTGGACCGGTGCCTATAGGAGGCCGATTTTTTGCCAACATATCCCGGGCCATCATCGACCGTTGTCGGTCCTTAACAATGCCTTCATTAATTTGGTGCAGTTTACAGGTTGGATCAGAACTAAACAGGGAAAGAACCAACGCTGCGATTCATTGGAAGATATTTTTATTAAACCAGTATATAATTATGTCCTGGGACGGAACCATATAAACAATTTTCCACCGCTGGTTTTTCTTTTTGAAGCCAGGCGCACTAGCGGTGATCTACATACGCAGTGTGTTGTAGGATAGAATATTACTAATTTATTATATTTTAAAAAGTGTTCTCTAGAGATAGAGTAAATAATTTTATATTAATGTTATCATTTTTTATGCCTTAATTTTAGCTAGTTTAGTAGCCACTTTGGTTAGACAAACATAATTTTTGAAAAAGATTGCTTGTTTTAAAAATATAATTTTTTCATGCATGCAATTCAATAGATACAGTATGTATCATATTAATATATATTTATAATTAACATTCACAACGAAATATTTAGTAAGTGCACATATGGGCCGTCGCCGGGACTTAAGTTGAAAATTTAAATACAAAAATTAAGGCGTTGGCCCAACGATGGCACGATGCTAACAATTTTAAATACACATTTCCGATTTAGTGTTCACTGCTGGCAAACCATTGGCATCGATATAAATAAAAAAATAAACTCGACCTTGCCACATTTAATCCTTAAATCGCGATTGTAATAATGACCTTCAGCAATAAATGAGGTAATAATTACTGCAAGCTGAGCTAAACTAAGTCCAAACTTTATAAAATTAATAAAATGGACGGAGGGAGAGGGGAGTTGACCCGTGATTGGTCCTACCACTCTATAGGTTTGTTCGAACATGCAGTTCGCAAACAGTTCACAATCATGTGAACCAATCAGACAAGACATTCCAGTTCACGAGAACTCCAATCTCTTCTCTGATTGGTGTGACATGATTACGAACCGTTCGCGAACTACATGTTCGAATTGCCCTAATATTGTCACGAGCCGCCACCGCTAGTAGGTATTTCGAATTTAGAGTTTTACATGAAATAAAACTTATTATTTTTATGAAGAGCACATATGTAGAAACTTATACTCTTTAGAATTTAGTTGGAACCAATCTTATACAGATAGACTGAAATTTGTGCCAAACTAACCTAACATAGCCAAATCAAGACGGCGACGATAAGAGATGATGAAAAACAGCAACACCTAAACATCAAAGATTCCGACAGTTCTGTCCTATCTGGTTTATTCTAGGAAAAAACATATACAACATCTTATGCATAACTTTGTCAATATAGCCAAGAGCAGAAAACGAATTTTCACGATTTTGATGAAAATTCAATCCATGATGAGTACAATAAGAACGAAACGTGTTAGCGTTGAAGGATGGTTATTATGATGATTTATGATTATTTAATTATTTATTTATGATTATTTAAGCGAGGTGCATTTTTTGAAACAAATATGCAAATGTTTCTTTACTTTCAAACTGGAAAAAACACTTCCAAGCTTCCAAATCCGAAATAGCCTTGTAGTGCCACCTATTATACAATATATTTCTCAGTACCGTTCCCTTATGTTTATCATGGCCTAGTCAGTTCTGTTTAAAGTTCAACTAATATCCGCCAGGGCATAGCAAAGCTTCAGAAAACTATAATGTATATCCACAGAATATCTAACAACCAGAACATCAACTTGGCTTGGCGGGAAGGGTTCGCGCATTCTCATCGCGCAGCTTGATCCGCCATTAAATCGGGGCGAGAACTTGTGGTTCCGGCTATGTTCGCTCTTTGCATTAGGCACACGTCGCTGACTTTAAGTTTATATTCGTATGTTAATTTAAATAGTGTTATAAAGTGCAAGTCGATAAAATATGAAAATAATGGAAAAGAAAGTAAAATAATTGTAAAAATAAGCGATATTCTTTCATTTTATCGTAGATATGTAATTATGTATCATATTCTCGAAATTCACTTCAGTTAGGTCCTGTCACGCACGGAATTTCATCGAAGCCGACTCTGACTTCTCGCCCGAGACACTGACATCAAGGTCACGAAATTTTGCCCACTCAGATCAAAAGAGCCGACAAAGAGTTTGCATTCTGGTTGTTACGATATTCTGTGGTATACCTGTACTATGAACCCTCTGAACATATGAAATATAAATAACGTTGTAGCGTATTATTGCGCATATTTTGATATTTAGAAAATATGAAGTGAATTTTCAAAATTTCCTGTAAGTTATTATTGGGGTTTTGTTGTATGTTATATTTATAATCGAAGAAAATGTTGCCGCGTGCGTGTAAAAATAACAAAAACTGGCAAAAACAATTATTTCTTATAAAACAATTGAGCACTGAAGAAAATCCTGAAACAATTGCTCCCCCAAACCGTACAAAAGTAGTGGTATGTGGCGGTGGTGTAATGGGTGCCTCAGTAGCTTATCATCTTGCCAAATTAGGATGGGCTGCTGACACAGTGTTAATTGAACAAGGAAGGTTTGTACAAACATAAGCAAAAGTAACTGGAGATAATTTATAATCCAATTTTTTATCCTGTAGAATTGGAGGTGGTACAACATGGCATTCTTCTGGTCTAATAGGCACCTTCAAGCCAAGCTTGTCGCAAGTTAATCTTACGAAATCAAGCATTGAATTATACAAGGAATTAGAAAATAAAGGTCTTTCAACAGGTTGGAAACAATGTGGTAGTGTTAATATAGCACGGACAACAGATCGTATGTTTATTTTTCGGAGAATGAAGGCACAATCTGTGTATGCTTTATTGATTAATTTAATTTGGCTTAGAAAAGCATTAAATAATTTTAATTAACTGATATAGAGGATGATATAAAATAGTCACATATTATGCCACTAACATATGCCAATAATGCTATATCTACTGCAGGTTTTAAAGTGTGATACATATGTATCTACATATGTTATTTATTATCACCACCAGACTGCAAATGAATGCAGTATTAGTGAATTGATTATGCCAAAAAAGTGAAATATTTAGTGGAAATGACAAGTAGGTACTGAGTGAAAATAAACTATTTTATCTTCCGATAAGTCCTCAATTGCAAATATTTGGGACTGTCATGCAGAGCTATAAAAAGTGTTGAATGACCTTGTGCTGTCCTTTTGATAATGATGAACTGGGTGGAGGTTTTCAAAGTGAATACAAGTCAAATCAAATCTGCACTTGCAATGGTATAAGAGTGCCTAAACTATACTTGAGCAATGAAAAGGCATTGCACTATATTGGAATTGGCCCAAAGCACAGGGCCAACACCAGTAATTTTTTATGTGCAAACAGGGGCTGCGTTCCGAGTCGGGCATAATGCATTGTACGCGTCTGATGTAACGATACATCGTTCCGATTTAACATGTATGCGTGCATAAAAAGTTTTGCCGCGAAATCAGCTTTTACCTTGACAGAGACTAGAATGGAACATAAAACGCATAGGAAAAAGGGTAATGCAGCCTATGCGTAGCATATGCACAAATAAATTGGAACGCTCAGTTTTCTATGTCTTTTAATGCACGCATCGCGTAAAATGCATGATTCGGAACGCAGCCAGGGAAATGTAAAAGCTAATGGTAATTCTTTTGGCGCCAATGTTGAAATCACTGATATTGACATAGCTTCCATAGCAATAAAAAGCCTCATACTCATGTTATCACGGGTACTTCAATGATGCCGCCCTGGAAAGATTCCGCGATTCTGTAACTACGCCATCCCTAAGTTTGACAAGAGTATCCGCTTCTTAAGAGTTACCGCTGGATCAGTCTTTCATCAAATATAATCAAATTGGCAGTAGATAAATCATTCATTCTCGATCGGCTAAGCTTCGACAGTGACAAACCTCCAGGAGGTACGGTTCGTTTTCCAAGCTGAACTGTCTACGAAGCTTTGAACTCTTTTGGTTCTCTGAGACGATTAAATGCCTCAGGAGAGACAGGTGCAGCTTTTTTTTCATTAAACATTCCTTTTTGACACTATTTGGTACAAAAGACTGATTTTCAAGTTGATTTATTCTGGACTGAATTTCAGCTTGATCTTACCTTGAACGCAGAATCTTCTGCGTAGGGACCGCCGAAGGCACATGCCTTTCTGCGGTTTCTAACGGATCTCGTCCAGGAGCCGGGCACGTACCTTGCTATGAACGTTGACAACACCAGTCGCTTGCAAGGTGCTGGCCTCAGAACTTGATGTCTCACTGCTCGCAACTCGTTGCTCCCTATCTTAAGGTAAAAAAGTTTCCTCTACTTAGCAAATTGTTCATATATAAGTCAATCCTAACACCTTTCCTAGTTTACGATGTTTCGGTGTAGGTATTGATGGTTCTTCTCAGACAAGACTTTCAAAACAGGATGTTACGGCTAATCATGAAAACCGCTACTTAGGGTCGTGCCCAGAACAGCAACAGCCTCTGTGTTGATGCAGTCCTCGACCTTTACGATGGTCTATCCTTCCGTTGAAGGAGACAGTTTCATGATCTGCGAAGAGCTGAGGAGTTACCTGGACACGGCACAGTTATCCAAATTGAAAGGACGTGGAAGCTGTTTTTTTTTCAACCCAGAAGGATAACATTTATTGCACATAATTTGCTGGCTATCAGTAGCAGAGTCTGGGGCCTTCCTAGGTTTTACTCCCAGAGTAAGGTTTTATCGTGGTTTTCCTTGTGCCACGGTAAATGCTGGGAAATAACTTAAGTCGCTCCATGGACGCAAACATAATAACAATTGCAGACCGATTTATTATATTTTTGCTATTATTAATAATCATAGGGAAATTATTTAACTAAAGTAGAAACATTTTAATTGTTAAGAAATCCATACAGTACTTACAATAGGTAGCTTCGTGTACTACCTTCAAGTGAGCAAAGTTCTCCATCCTCAGCCTCCTGTCTCTTGTATTTGACGTCTAACTGGTTTGTCCTCAATCTTACGCCTGGTACTGTTGCAACCGCCTTCTTCCCATCATATACTAGTGATAAACTCATTTTTCTAAATATTTTTTTCTTCTGGTACCCATGTTCTCGCATAGTAATTAAATTTACTTTTTTCACAACCTCTTCCCCACGACTTGATCTCGTCTATCAGAGATGGTAACGTAATGGACCGCAGGTTGTCGCCCTAATTGAGATGTTCGTACCATCCCATTTCAGCATACGTTTCACATAAGACATCATAGCATCTCATCCAAGTTTTGATGAGAGATTCCAATGCATTAACAATACACCCGGAACTAGTAGCATTCAATCTTCCTCATCGCATCAGTGACAATGAACTACGACCCAACTGGGAAACGGCATCGAACATTTTTTAAACAGTTTGTAATGTAATACTAATAATATTAATAAGCTCAGCAGTTTGAACTTAAATTGGCTAATACGACAAGATTGTAGGTACATGACAATACAATTGTATGTGCTGTGAATTGATGATAATGAAACTTTATTTCTGTAAATGTTAAACGAAAAGGATCTTGGCTGATATGTGAGAAATGCAAAATATCAATTTTCATGTTTTTGCTTTTTCTCAACGTGATACTCCATTTAGTGGCGATAATAATGAGAATATGTATGACACTTTTAAACCTTTATTTCTACAAATTTGAGGAACATATCATCACTTACCAATGCATACTCCATTGAAAAAAACTCACTTGTTTCGATTTTAATATTCAGGGCTTGGGATATACAATGTCAACTACTTACACCTGAAGAATGTAAACAAAAATGTCCACTTCTTAATATAGAAGGTATTAAAGGGGGTTTATGGATCCCTGAAGATGGTGTTGGTGATCCTTACGAGATATGTCATGCTTTAGTTACTGAAGCTCGAAACTTGGGTATTTAAATGATATTACATGCGTAGAAGAGTATTGTTTTAATAATTCAACTTCTAGGAGTAAAAATCATAGAGAATTGTTCTATACAAAAAGTGAATCAAACAAATGGATATGTTAGTAGTGTAGAAACAGTATTAGGTAATATTGATTGTGATTATTTTGTTAATTGCGCTGGTTTTTGGGCTAGAGGTGTAGGTCAACTATCTGAACCTTATGTTAAGGTACCTTTACATGCTGTAGAACACTATTATTTACATACAAAACCTATTCCTGGATTAGATCCCATGCTACCAGGTACAAATTACATTTTAATCTTACGTTACCGTAAATCTTCATCGCTTGTGAAGTTGTTAGGGATCAGGACGGTCACATATATATACGGGAAAATAATGGACGTTTATTGGCTGGTGGTTTTGAGCCCATAGCAAAACCTGCATTTGAAGATGGAAAAATTCCAAGTACAATAAAATTTAAAAGTCTAAATATAAAATAAAAACATTACTGTTTTATCTTAACTAGCCATATAAGTCATTCTTTTTCAGTTAGTTCTAAAGATCGTTCCTTGCCTGAAGATTGGGACCACTTTCATGTATTGCTGGAACAACTATTGTATAGAGTGCCATCGCTAGGGAGTGCAGTACTTGATAGATTATGTAATGGACCAGAAGCGTTTAGCCCAGACTGCAAGTGGATTGTGGGAGAAGCACCAGAAGTAAGTTTAATGAGTACATATTTCTGGATTAATCGATTAGTCAATGTCCGCAGCCGCCATGAATATTTAGATATTGTACAATAAAATTATTTTTAAAAGAAGTCCACTATGTACATTAACTGTTTCAGTTATTGCAAATATACATATGTACATATAGTAGTTTTTTTTTAAATATTAAGATGACCACAGAATTAAATAACGCCGCTCTGAAATGTATAGATCATGCTAAACTATACAAAGCACTTTTCATTTAGTTTAATTCCCAATATTTTCAAAGTATATCCAGTGA
Source organism: Protaetia brevitarsis (assembly GCA_004143645.1). Taxonomy (NCBI): domain Eukaryota; kingdom Metazoa; phylum Arthropoda; class Insecta; order Coleoptera; family Scarabaeidae; genus Protaetia; species Protaetia brevitarsis. The sequence continues at coordinate 8,752 of RXPK01003099.1, read as the reverse complement.
TAATCTTTTAAAATCAAATTTTAAAGAAATATACGTAAACATGGGCTCATTCTTATTCCTGTGGATAGCTTTCACTCATTATTTAATTGCATTTAACTTCTATATTAGTTTGATGTTTTCCGATATCACAGATATTCTTACGTTAAAATTATACTTGGAAAAGCCAATTGACCATACCATTTTTTCTAATTATCGAGTTTGTTAATGTTAAGTCTTAAGAGTGTATTCCCTTCCAACTTGAGAACATCCGTACCTTAAGATTACAGAGCTGTTCTTTAGTATTAAATATTCAATAGTCCCATTGCTACGGCATGTTTCCTAGGTCGATAGAGACAACAATCGTTTCCTCATATAAGGAAAACTAATGCCTCACTAATTTTAAGAAATCGTTCAGTAAACTGATTTATGGACATATTATTTAAATCATATACGTTTAGAATTTTTCTTATATTTTCTTTTTATGTCAGTATTTCCAAGTATTCCCCATTTCCTTTTTCAATTTTTGTAGTATTCGGCATTTTTGTAGCAGCAATTATAATTTGTAGATAAGACAATATTACATAGCTGCCGGAATGAAAACAGTAGGTATTTCAGCAGCTGGTGGAGTTGGCAAGGCTACAGCAGAAATGATAGTCACCGGTGATACATCTTTTGATATGTATGAATTAGAGGTCTCCAGATTTTTGGGTCTCCATAACAATAGAAAATTCTTAAGAGATAGAGTAAAAGAAGTGCCTGGTCTTCATTATGGTTTAATGTATCCATTTCACGAATTTCAAACAGGTCGAAATTTACGAATGTCTCCTGTATATCCTAAATTAAGAGAAGCTGGTGCCGTATTTGGTCAAGTGATGGGTTATGAGAGACCTACTTGGTTTGAAAGTAGAAACAGGGAAGGTACGTCAATAACTTGGCTTGTATAAACTGATCACGTACAACTAATTTGTGTTTTAACTATTAGACAACAGTGTTCAAGACTGGTCAATGCCCCATAGCATAGCTCACACAAACACATTCAGCAAACCGCCATGGTTTGAGTATGTAGCAGAAGAGTACGCCGCATGCAGAGAGACAGTTGGAATCGCTGATTATTCGTCTTTCACAAAAATTGATTTATGGGTATATAAAGATTTGTTTATTACACATTCTTTACTTGATAAGACTGTCCCCTGTGTTAGTAACATAAACAAACCCATAATGTTAACAAAGAGATCAGCATATTAAAGAAATATTTTAAAATTATGGTTTGACGTTTATATTTCTAATGATTTTAGATTATTTTTAAGAGACTCCATCTGCTTTATGCTTGTAGTCAAAAGGGAATGAAGTCGTGTCCGCATTACAATATGTTTGTTCAAATGATGTTGATGTACCTATTGGCAGTATAATTCACACAGGAATGCAAAACAAATATGGTGGTTATGAAAATGACTGTTCTCTTGCCAGAATTTCTGAAAATCAGTAAGTTTAGTTTTTCTATATGATAACGAAATTTTACTGGAAACGTAGTTTTGATATTATATTTTTTTTAGCTACATGATGATCGCACCAACAATACAACAAACTAGATGCAAGGTGTGGTTACAGAAACATCTGCCTTCAACCGTAGCTTTGTCTGATGTAACAAGCATGTTCACGGCCTTGGCAATATTGGGTCCCTTTACCAGAACTTTATTATCTGAATTAACTGACACTGACTTAAGTCCTAAGAACTTTCCTTTCTTCACTTACAAAATGCTAGATGTTGGACTAGCGAATGGAATTAGAACCATGAATCTTACTCACACTGGAGAATTAGGCTATGTCCTATACATTCCAAATGAGGTGAGAAGATATACATTTTGTAATACGTATACCTAATCATCTGTATCATTCTGTAGTTTGCTTTACATGTGTATTCTTGCTTACTGGAACATGGAAAAAAATATGGAATGAAACATGCAGGGTACTATGCAACTAGAACAATTAGAGTTGAAAGATTTTACGCTTTCTGGGGCCAGGACTTGGATACAAGAACTACACCATTAGAATGTGGTCGTTCGTGGCGTGTTAAATTTGATGTGAGTTTATATAAGTACACTAAGTGCTTTTACAAGATCGTGAACCCCAAGATTATATAGTTTTGTAGTCGCTTACATTTCATTTTTATGTTAAAAGAAACTTTTTAATTCAGAAAGGGGTCGATTTTATTGGAAGGGATGCCTTGTTGCAACAAAGAGAAGAAGGTATTAAACGTCAATACGTGCAATTGTTACTAGAAGATCACTGTATCGATACGGATCTGTGGCCTTGGGGTGGCGAACCAATTTACCGGAATGGCAAACATTGCGGTATGTGTACGACCACTGGATATGGATTTACGTTTAAAAAACAAGTAATGATTGATTGCGCGTACTCTACTTTTGAATATTACATGTATTATATATATATTTTTTCTAGGTTTGCTTAGGTTTTATCGAAAATTATGATGAAAACGGCGTAAAGCAGACGGCATCAAACGATTATATTCTCAGCGGTAATTACGAAGTGGATATTGCTGGCATACGGTAACAATACTGATATATTGAACCATATTTTTTGCAGTAATCTTGTTTTAATATAAAAAAATTCCAGATTTCCAGCAAAAGTAAACCTGCACTCTCCAAATCTGCCAACCAAATTTCCAGATAAAGAGAGGGAAGCCTATCAAGCTACACGAGATAAAACTGATGATTTTAGCGTTGTGACAATGAAACAATAATATTTTTTCTTTGAAAACATATTTTATATCATTATTTATTTATATTACTTAGAAAAATCGAAATTAAATTATTTAATTAAAGTAAGTTGCTAATTTTTAAATTGTATTCAATCTGAAAAATTTTGAATGAGTACGTGCAATCATTATCTTTTTTGAGTTCGTTCTAGCTAATAGCTTCAGTAAACGGACTGAAGGTTACGAATTTCTGTCTCCTCACGCTGTTTCTCCATTCTTGTGTTCCTTAGCTGTATGCTGTATGATATATCATATTGTTGACTACAGCAAAGTACAGGAAAGCCAACCCTAATAGCCATATTCAATTTTTTCGCCACAATTTTTAGTGAATTCAACGTAAAGGCATTGAAATAACTATTAATGCAATACAAAATGCTGGGTAACTTTATGTTTCAACGTTGAAGTTACTAAGAATGATTGCGGGGAATTTAAATTTAGCTATAAGGAAGTAGCGTAGCTAAATTTCAGTCGCCATTTTGTTGTGTAGCGTATAATTGATGTTACGTGCGTCTATTATTTCTGTTCTATGATTTAGAGTTTAAATAAGTCTTTTGGAATCATGCGAATGATTTTAATTCTTGAGCATACTATCGGCTGCATAAAAAAACTGGTACAGTTAGTTTTAGGTTGATTAATTTGGGCTGTAGCATGTCAAGATTAAATGTTAATGTCATTTATATCTGTCATATTATGCCACAATTAAACGAGATCACAAAAAAAAAGGTGATCGGTTTCCATGTTACTTGACAAACAGCCTACTTACACAGCAAAATTTGTCAAATATTCGGCTAATTGTATTTTTATGTTTTACCAGTTTTCTATGTAACCGATAGTACATAAAGTTTTAAATTTTTCCAACGCTCAAAACAAAATGTTAGAAGTCGCCAAAAAAAATCCCTAAAAATCTATCTTGGTTTAGCCCATGCCCATACATACTTTGATCAAAATCATCAAAAAAATAGTTTAGGCTTAATAATTACTACAGGGTACCTATTTTTTTATAAATATTTTTTTTAATTATCGAGATTTTTTTATGCTTACAACACAACATGCCACTAAAGTCACTATCGCCAAGTTTTCTTTGTTTTCTGTAGTTGGTAGAATAAGTCGCTCTCCATGTGTCAATTGATGGTGGTTTGATGACTTTTTCTAAATAATTTTATTCAAAAAAATTATCATGTCGAAACATACTCGTAAAAGACGACATATTAAACAAGATGTGGAAGTGGAAGTGATTGTCCCCAAAAATAAATTCAAAACACTAAGTGAACGTGATCGGGCAGAAGAAGCAAAGTTGACAGAGGTACTGTTTGGGGGTGCCTCTAGTTTTTTAAAAAGTTTAGAAGAAGCTGAACAAGAAGTGGGTTGTTCTTCTACCGTTGTAGATTCCGGAATTGGTGAAACAGATAGTGATGATGGAACACACAAAGAAAGAAGTCCAGCTTGGGTTGACGAAGATGATGATATTGATGTTGGTATTGCCCTCGATTCGCAAAACAGAAGATTACCTGATGGAGGGATTAATAGTCGCACAAATGAATATAAAAAGTTATTAGAACACAAATTTCAAACAATAATTGGCACCCCAAAATGGGCTTCATTAGATAAAAAACATGAAGATTCTGATTCTGACACTGAAATTCAGCGAACTTGTGGATTTATTACTAAGAAAGCTAAATATCATTTATCTGAAAGTGTACTGGAATACAAAAAAGTAAAGGATTTGAATTATGAATTTTATGCTAAAGGAGCACAAGTTAATGTTATTGAATATCACCCAACATCAAGTGTATCTCTTATTGCTGGAAATACAGGAATAGCAACATTATTTGCAGTAGATGGTAAACAAAATGATAAAATACATAATGTAGCTTTTCAAAAGTTTCCCATTTTGTGTGCTAAATTTAATAAAGATGGTAACAATATTATTTTTGGATCTCGTCAAAATTACATATACAGTTATGACTTGATATCCACTAATGCTACAAAAATCACGTTACCAAATAGTTTAACACAATGTAAAAATTTTATTGTTTCCCCTGATGGAAAATATCTGGTTGTAATTGGAAGACTTGGTGAAATACATCTCCTGTCTAGTACTACTAATGAAAGACTAGCACTTTTAAAACAAGACAGTGATGCAACGTCTTTATGTTTTAATCCGCAAGGTAACCTACTTTATGGTCACAGTAGCACAGGTGAAATAACAGTGTGGGATATGAATATGCGGCGTGTGAAATATAAATGGATAGATGATGGCTGCATTCATGGTACAAATGTTACCATATCTAACTCAAACCAGTTTCTGGCTACTGGTTCAGCAGAAGGTGTTGTAAATCTATATGAAACTGCTGATATTTTCCTTAGTAAAACACCTAAACCAAAGAAGACCCTTCTCAATCTTACCACGTCTATAAGTGATTTAAAGTTTAATTCATCATCAGAAATTCTAGGATTTTCTTCTGTAGAAGTCGATACTTCTCTCCGCTTGTTACATCTTGGTAGCTTGTCTGTGTTTAATAATTTTCCAAGTTTTGGTAGTAAGCTGGGGCATATAACTGCTTTTAATTTTTCACCAGGTAGTGGATATTTATCACTGGGGAATAGAAAATCTACTGTCTTTCTATATAGGTTAAAACATTATTCAACCTATTAATTTTTCTACAGTATTGTAAAATATATAGCTTTTATAATTGTTAAATAAAATAATTTCACATTTTTATTTGTTTCATTCATATTCATACTTAAAGTATTAAACATTTATTTAGGTACTAACGGGTCAATCCATGATTTCTTAATTAATCTGTGAAAGTAAAAATAATTTTGTACAATTAATAAGGACAAATGTATTACACTATTTCTTGAAATAGTTAATATGTTCCATAAATTTTAATAATTTTTGCTTTTAGTAGCGTTTATCACCGGGGAAATAGACGATGTAAGACAGTTGACGACGTGGATGTGACGCTTGAATAATGATTGTTGACGCTACTTCATTGTTTTAGTACCGAACACCCCAGCTTTCTTTAATTTGCACCAATTATAAATAACGTAGTGGGCACGATTTTAAGCATACGCGAGTAAGAGCGACAAAACGCTATTTGATTTAAATGGGGTTTTGTTGCAGTTGCTCGCGTACGCTTAATAAAATCGCGTCCACCGAGGACACACGTTTATTTTCCATAGTTTTTACCAGTGGCGCACCGCAAAATCTTTGGGCCTCCCCACAAGATCTTGTCTGGAACTTGTGTACTGCTGTAGATCTGTAAAATATTGCAAACAATCATATCTGAGGGCCCCTCAGACGGCCCTCAGATATGATTGTCTTTCCTCCGTAGCGAGGAAAAGTACAACTTTCCAACTCAACAAAAGTAATAGATTGACCTCTCTTTTCTTTCGTATTGCAAATTTAATGTTAAATGTGTAACTAACAAAAAGGTTCTCGTTAAAATTACATTATAAAAACTGTAAAAATCGTTAAGGGATCTATATATAATACTATTATACTACCGTTAAACTAACTAAAAAAAAAAGTATCAGATTTTCATAAAAAGTAATACGGTAATAGAATTTTTCAAAAAATAATAGATCTACATATTGTAATTGTAATAGACGTGGACACACTGAAGATGACTGCTGATAACGGATTGGCCCGGTTACACATTCGCCTCACTATTGCGCAAATGTGTATATGCACCATTATTACACCATGGACTTACTGCTCGTGACACTCCCAAATGTGTAGAAATCACGAGGCAAAAATTCGCGACCTCAAGTCCGCTTTTGAACTGCTACCCACACAGCACAAAATGCCTAGCACACATCCATTAGGTATCCTTTATGGATATCCAGAACGTCATAGATATTCTATAGATGTCTCATAGATTTTCAAATGTCCGCCTATTATATATCCAAATAGGGCATCTAATAGATATGTTATCTACGAACTGGTCCCATTGAATTCGTGACAAACGTGCTCACCAGCAATAACGACAGTATTGGAAATATAATATAATATGTATAGCGTAAAATACCATCAGCATAGTGTTCACTGGTAAGTACGTCTCCTGAGAGCTCCAATGTTTAAAGAAAAGAAAACAGGTATAATAGCACAATAAATAGCTCAGAAGTGGAGGTGTATATTTTAAAAAAAATTACAAACAACAAATTATTCTTGTTAATCTACTAAAAAGTCATATTCTATCCTACAAGACACTGATGGTGTATGTAGATCACCGCTAGTGCACCCTGGCTTCAAAAAAACAGCGGTGGAAAATTGTTGGTTGGTACCGCCAGTGCATAATATGTACTGGCTTAATAAAGGCCTTTTAATGAACCCAAGCTTTGACTCTTTCCCGGTTTAGTTGTGTTCCAACTTGTAAACTGCACCAAATTTATAAAGGCATTGTAAAGGACCGACAACGGTCGATGATGGCCCGGCATACGTTGACAAAGAGTCGGCCCGAGTCTCCTATAGGTACCAGCTCACATTTGGCATGCTGGTGTTGGGTCATTACTGACACTACTGGCAAGAACATATTCAGCCTGTTTTGACCCAGTGTATTTGTGTTTGTTGGGTAAGATTAGATATTCAGTTGTTATAAATTACCAGTAACGTTTTAAATGTTATAAAGAAAGAAAATATTATATGAGTGATACCTACCTATACGATAATATTAACAACGCCGTAGTGATGTACTGTTGCATAAGTGGATACACCTATAACTGCAAATGCATCAGAAATGCATACACCGCAACGGCACTTTTTAACTTGTTTACCGACTGTCGACGTCACATGTATGTACTATTGAGTATAAACATGATAAATACACACGGCGCACGTGGACAAACATATTCGGGATTGGTTGATTTCATTAGGCTCGGCGATTTTTTTCGATTATTTCGACCTAAAGTACAAGTACTTTCAGCACATGCTTAGCACAGTTATTCAATTTTACTTAATATTCATACTAGTAATAAATCCAACCGTTTTTTTTTTTTTTTTAGAAATAACGTTATTTCTATAAGTAATCTGCAATTTAACATTATTGTAACATCGAGTAGATATCCATAAGATATCTAATACAAAGTTCATGTACTTATCAATAACTTCTAAACAGGCTAATTGTGTCTATTTTGGTATTAATTTTTACTTTAAAATTGCGATAAATATATTTCTATTAATTTTATAAACAATTATAATAACTCCAAAACGAATATCCCATGGATATCTATCCAACATCTGTAATGGATATGGTCATGTTTTGGTGATTGGGACATCCAGTGGATATCTGTTGGACGAGGTGTGCTGTGTGGCTATTGGCTAGAACGGACTCAGAAGAAATGGCTATTGCGCGCACACATTCAAAATGTCAGATTGATATATTCCTGATAACAGCTGTTACTCTCTTGAATATGCGTTCATATCAGGTTCATGTTGACAAGCGCACAATTGTTAAAATTTAAGTTACCTACACGCTTATCCACAACAAGCGTTTCCTGTATTGGTATGTCGACCAATAGAGGTTATAAAAACTCTTAAAAACTGTTAAACGACCGTCCAGAACTGTTTTGAAAAAGTTAAGTTTGGCTTCCTATTGGCTATAACAAACTCAGAAAAGGTAGCAGTTAAAATTTGATAGCTATCCGCTCTTTTCCTTATCTAGTCAAAACAATTCTTGATAATCATTTGGCAGTTTTCGAGGTTTTTCTAACCTATGAACGCGCATTCAGGTGGGTAAGAGCTGTGTCAAGGTACATGTCAGTCTGAGAGCTAACAAATTGTGAATATACGGGCATAATTGCCTTTTTTGGATTCGTTCTAGCAACCAATAAGTGGATTCAAAGTAATGAAATATTGCCGCCTGAGATCAAAGGCACCGTGATTGTTGAGATGTTCCTTGGAGCTGTAAATTCTGCTGTAAATTAACAACTGCTGTCAAGACGTCAAAGTCGCGCATGCGAACTCGCTGAAAACGGCAAGTGACTTTCTTTTCG
>RXPK01003098.1:0-76239 GCA_004143645.1 Protaetia brevitarsis | reverse complement strand
TAAGACGCGAGACCATATGTTTTGAGCGCCTACTATTATGCACGTTACGTATTTACGTTCTAGGGAACAGAAAGCCTTTTAGAACCTTGTATTCCTAAGTGCATTTTAATGTTGACTAGACGTCTTCCTTTTCTAAACAGCGGCTCTAAACTACTACTTAAGATAAACATTGGAGCTCATTTCCGAAATAAAAAGTAATACATGTACGCACGCACATATGCGTCCGCCCGGGCACAGAATGCAGGGTCCAGGTAGATGACTTGACGCCTTCGAATTTGATGTTTCGCCCGTCTGCGCTAATTTCGTGCGTTTCAATACCGAGCCCAGCCCGTTGTTCCAACTTCGGTGCGGGCGGTGTAACTTTTTCATTAGCAGTTTTAAAACGGAGGTCGTGCCACAAATATTTGTTCGAAAGCGGACCTTTAACAAAAAAAAAGCATCCCAGAAATTTCGTTTTGTTTTTACTGCTCTTTGTTTCCCCCATATTTCTTGTTTATCTATGGTCGGACGAAAACAAATAAAAATATTTTCTTCTTAAGTGATACACTCGATAATTTTTTTTTTATTTTAACCAGCGGACGAGTCGTGAGTGTTTATTGAAATGGAAGATGGAAGACATGTGAAATTAAAAGCTTCTCGGAAAGAAAAGCGTACCTATGCCATTATAGTTGTGGTTCTTACATGAATTTTAATGTAAAGCTTATCGCAATGGACGAATATCTTTCAAGTCATTTATTTCAGAAGAGAGTGGATAGTAGTGGAACTTTCAACCAATACTAATTGCGCAATATTCAGAGTTCAGGCAGATAATAATGTGTTTTGGACTCATTTCTCATAGAGTTAACGCGAGAAAATTTTTCAATAAAGCGACGATAAAAATTCCAACACGTCACCTTCGAATAAAAACAGAGAGAATTCCCAGCGGAGGTATTAACGAGGTGAATTACTTTCGATATGCTGTATGTACATATCTAAAGTGCATGTTAATCTTTTTCGTTGCGGTAGAGTTGCATAAAAACAACATTTTATACGTCCAGAGACTGCATGTAATTTCTCACTAAACACACACGAATTATATCTTTCCATCAAGACCGATTGTTTTACAAGCACATACATTCTTTTTCGTTATTAAATTGCAGTCAAGTTAGTTGTGTGAATTTAGTATTGCATAATAAGTAACTGTAATTAAATATAATTCTTGGATATACAGACTATCTGGTAATCAAGACGCCAAACTCTAGATAGAGATACATGACATAATTCTCAACAAATGTTTAGCTTGTGTTTTTTAGAATGAATTGAATCTTTATTTTCAATCATACAGAGCGTCTAGGTATTCTTTGCGACCTCTTTGTAAAATTCTGCGACGCTTATATTAATTGGAAGATCATCTATCCTATATCCTGCGTTTCACGAAATCTCAAAAATTTTAGTAATCAGTTAGTTAATATTCATTTTTATCTAAACTAAATCTAACTTTTCTTGCCAGAAAAAAGCAGCAGGGTGAAGTAGCCTAGCATTTTGTAGATAAGTTCTTCGTACATAATATTCTTTTGCATCATAGTCCCGTTTTCAGCAGTTTTTTGTTTATATATTTTGAGTTCATCTAATAATTTATCGAGTGAAACATGGAAAGTGATAGTTTCCTTCCATTAGGTTTACCCATGAAGAAAAACAAACAACAGGATTGCTTTTCTCGATATGTTAGTAATAAGAAATAAAAATAAATTAGAAATAGACATATATAGAAAGCCCACTACTAATAACAGATTTATTTCAGAAGATTCAAATCATTCATGGATAAATAAACTAGCAGCTATTAACTTTTTGGTGCACCGCTTACTTAATTTTATATATATAATATAATATAATAAATATAATAAATATAATATAATTATAAAAAAAAAAACTAAAGACAAGATACCAATTCTGGACCAAAGTAATTTGGTATATAATATTCCTTGTTGTGATTGTCAAGGTTGTTATATTGGTCAAACTTCGCAAATGCTAAAGAATAGAATAACCCAACATAAAAGTGATAGTCGTATAGGTAAACGTTCATGTGCCTTGTCTTTACATTTTCAAAATTTAGACCACAATTTTAATTATGACAATACTAAAATTCTTGATGTTGAAAATAATTACAAAAAGCGGTTATTTCTAGAAATGGTTCATATTAACAGTAATCAAAATTCAATTAATTTCAAAACAGACACTAATAAACTCAACCATATTTATTGCAACATCTTACAAAATACATAGTAACATTACCTTGTTTACATAAATGTTTTTTGACTTTTATAAAAAATTCTAAATTTATAATACATATAATTTGATTATTATATTTTAACTTTGTAAGTATTATTTTAAATATTTCATTACTATTGATTCATATTCTTTATAATATTGTAGATGTTCCTCCTGATGAAGTTATAAATATATAACGAAATATTGAGGCGATTTAGCATTTTTATTTTAAGACCGTATTACCCATATAACTTACTTTATTCTTCAACGAAGTTCCGGTCGGTACTCCTTTTCAAATAATATTCCAGATGGGTTTTTATCTCGAAATATCCAAGAATTATGGTTACGATATTATGAGGAAGATGAAACAATGGGCATCCTTAAATATTAAATTAGCCAACCAGTTGAACAGAAAACACTTTTTGGGAAGATGTAGAAGACAGAATGTAATTCCAGGCCATATACAACACAATATAAAGAACATATGTCAGTTATTGACAACTAATGACTGGAAGCTGTCACTGGAAATTTCAAATTTTTACAACAGGTTGGGGAATAAAATTCTTAGCTTAGAAATTAACATCACTTATAAGAGCATATCTACAATTAATAACAACATTAATTTGTTAAAAAGTCAAATTTCTAATGTGATACCTTCACAAATCTTTAATAATTTCAAAAACAATTTGTTTCAATCTTTTCAAAATAGATTTAATAAGGTAAAGTTACTACTTATTAATAAATTTCAAAAGTTAATGAATTATAGAAATAATACAAAAAAATATTTTCTTGATAACAGTAAATGGTTTATGAATGTGTCTGCTGTTAATATACCTAAAGAAATATCTGACTTTTTATCTTTAGGTCCTAAATTTAGTGTTCCCGTTAGTGGAAAACAATTTAATGCAAAAAGATTTTTAGCTGATGTTGAGTGTATGGTTGATGATCTACCAGAAACAAATAAAAATTTAATAAGAGCAAGAATAACTAATAATGTCACAAATCATTTAACAAAATCTAAATTCCTTCCAAATTCATGTATTACACAAACATTTGAAAAAACAAAAAAATTTTTAAAAGACCATCCAAATTTATATATTTTACAAGCTGACAAAGGTGGATGTACTGTAGCAATGAATAAAAAAGACTATATAGAAAAAACAGAATTACTTTTAAATGATACAAGAACTTATAAGATTTTAGACAGAGATCCAACTTCGGTTACACAGAGAAGACATAATGAACTTATAAAAAAATTAAAAACAAAAAAAGAAATAAGTGATAATGATGCTAAACATATAACTACATATAAAGCAGTACCATCGAAATTATATTGCTTACCTAAAATACATAAACAGAATATACCGATGCGTCCAATTGTTAGCTCGGTTAACTGTGTTACATATAATTTAGCAAAATTTTTATCAAACATTCTTACTTTGGCCTTCTCTGAAAATACTTCTTATAATATTAAAGATACTTTCACTTTTGTTAGTACTATTAAAGGAATGATTATACCTCAAAATTTTATGTTGATATCTTTGGATGCTGTGTCATTATTTACAAACATTCCAATAGATTTAGTAATTGATATTCTGATACAAAAATGGTCTTTAATTGAACCACACACTACAATTTCGAAAGATAATTTTATACTATTATTACGTTTTGTTTGTAATAATTGTTATTTTTCTTTTATGAATAAATATTATCTACAAATTTTTGGTACACCAATGGGTTCCCCAATTAGTCCAATTTTGGCAATGATTGTTATGGATTGTTTATTAGATGCTGTTATACCTAAATTACCTTTCAAAATTCCATTTATTTTTAAATATGTTGATGACATTATTTGTTCAATACCTAATGATAAGGTAGATATTACCTTAAATATATTTAATTCGTATAATAATCATTTACAATTCACTGCTGAATTGGAAAATGATTGTTATGTACCTTTTCTTGATACCAAATTATAAGATCAGAAAATAACATTATCATTTTAGATTGGTATCAAAAGCCGACATCTTCTGGTAGATTTATTAACTTTTACTCTAATCATCCTATAAATCAGAAATATAATACTGTGATTGCTATGAAAAACAGAATTACACAAATTAGCGACACAAGATTTCTTAACGACAATTTAAAGAAGTTATTTAAAATTTTTTCCAATAACGGCTACCCTAAAAATATTCTTTCCAAATTAATTTATTCTCCAAATTCCTTACATGAACAGATAAATACTAATACAACTACCACTTTTAAATATTATAAATTACCTTTCGTAGAAGGTTTAACTAATAAAGTAATTAAACATTTTAAAGATTTTAAAAATATCAAAATTGCAAAGTATAATATAACAACCATAAGAACAATCTTCACAAAAACTAAAGACAAGATACCAATTCTGGACCAAAGTAATTTGGTATATAATATTCCTTGTTGTGATTGTCAAGGTTGTTATATTGGTCAAACTTCGCAAATGCTAAAGAATAGAATAACCCAACATAAAAGTGATAGTCGTATAGGTAAACGTTCATGTGCCTTGTCTTTACATTTTCAAAATTTAGACCACAATTTTAATTATGACAATACTAAAATTCTTGATGTTGAAAATAATTACAAAAAGCGGTTATTTCTAGAAATGGTTCATATTAACAGTAATCAAAATTCAATTAATTTCAAAACAGACACTAATAAACTCAACCATATTTATTGCAACATCTTACAAAATACATAGTAACATTACCTTGTTTACATAAATGTTTTTTGACTTTTATAAAAAATTCTAAATTTATAATACATATAATTTGATTATTATATTTTAACTTTGTAAGTATTATTTTAAATATTTCATTACTATTGATTCATATTCTTTATAATATTGTAGATGTTCCTCCTGATGAAGTTATAAATATATAACGAAATATTGAGGCGATTTAGCATTTTTATTTTAAGACCGTATTACCCATATAACTTACTTTATTCTTCAACGAAGTTTCGGTCGGTACTCCTTTTCAAATTATAATATAATATATATATAATAAAGAACTTAAAGAAATTATTAAAATCGCTGCATTTAATGCATTCTCAGAAGACGTTGTATATAATACCATTAGAAAACATAAAATCAAAATGAGAATTAGAAATGTGAGTACTTTAGAAATTAGTGACAAGAAGAATAAGAAATATGTTAAATTATCATTTTATCCCGAGTTACACGAAAGGTCTACAAAAAATTCAACCTTGACATAGCAACTACTTCAAATAATGGTCTTAAAAATATTTTAGATAACCCTAAAAATCAGGTAGATAATTTGGACAAATCAGGTATTTATAAAATCTCTTGTACTTAAAGATTGTGGTCATGTATATATTGTGCAAACTAAAAGATCAATTAAAACGCGTTACAAGGAGCATTTGGCTCATCTTAAATTTAGAAAGTTTGACAATTCTAGTGTAGCCCCACATATGCTTGAAGAAAACCATAAAATTGACAATGTAAAGTTAGTTAAGAATATAAACAATTATGTGCAATTAAATTGTTATGAGGATATGGAAATATATAAAAACAAACATATTTTGATGAATTCAGATTTAGGACCCTTAAATTCTTGTCTTTATAGTTTATTAAGTAGAAGTAGTAGATCAGATGGAGTTAGGATTAGTGACTAGTTAAGCATGACTGCAATCAGCCATGACCGTGATCATTGTACCACGACCTTTTTTAGGTATAAATTAGAGTAATTTTAGTGTAGTTATTCAGTTCAGTGTTTTTGCTGAGGATGATAGCTTTGCTATTGAAATATACAACCAGTTTAGTGCCGTTTGTGGTGGGGGTTCTAGGAGAAGTTTGCAGCATGGAAAGTGGTACGTGAACTAATGGGCCACGGTAACCAGTCAATGTATGAACAGATTTATATTTCCGAAAACAATACAATACTAGATGAGTCGAGGGCTGTTGTAGAACATCTAAATAATTTCTTTTCAACCGTAGCTATACATTTAACAAGTTGTATTACTTCAAATACGGATCCAATCTCTTTTTTTAGCATTTAAACATAAGACATTTTTTACCAACAGAAACTCACTTCTATAATATATAATATTAAAAATAAGAATTCCAAGTGCTACGATATCTCCGCACAAATATAATTTTTCTTACCACCTTCGTCCGTAAATTACTTAGCAGATTTAATTAACCTTTCATTTAAAAAAATGTTTTTTCTTCCTGTTTGAAGCTTGCTAGACAACTCCCATTCATAAAGGTGGGAATAATGTCGCGCAAATTATTAATCAGATTACAGACCTATCTCTGTGCTCTCCTCATTGCCAAAAGTATTGGAGTAAGTTGTTGACACCTAAAGGCAGAGGGTTTGCTTTCTAGTTGTTAATATGGCTTTAGGCCTGAAGTGTCCACCCCAGATGCTGTTTATGGTTTCTTCTATCATATAGTCCAGAATAAACAAATGACTGCCACTATATCCTGCGACTTATTTAAAGGTTTCGATTGTGCGTCCCACTCTATTCTTCTTTGTAGACTTGAAAGGTATGGCTTTAGAGGTAAAGTTAATGATTGGTTTCGCTCATACTTATCTGATAGCCGTCAATATGTGAGGTTGAAAGCCGGTAACGACTTCGTTAATTCAAAAGTTAGCAAAGTCGTGTGTGGTGTGCCGCAGCATTCGGTGCGGAGGCCAACGTTATTTTTAATATTTATTAATGACCTGGTACATGTTGCCCACCAATCACACATTGTTCCTTTCGCTGACGATACATCTCTTACGTGGCATGCTTCTAATCATGAGGATTTGGAGAATTTTGTAAATTCTGACTTTCCCAAAGTCTGTGAGTGGTTTGGTGCGAATAAGATCATCTATAACACTAATAAAACCAAATTATTACTTTATAAACATCAAATTAATATAAACATATTTATTAATAACAGTCTTTTGCTCTCTTCCGAGGTTAAATTTTTGGGAGTTGTTGTGGATGCCGGCCTGGGATGGGCCGAGCACGTGCAACAGCTGTCTAGGTGCTTATCATCCTCTTGCTATGCTCGTAGAGTCATAAGGCAGGATATTGGTGAGCATATTTCAAAAATAGTATACTTTACTCTGTTTGAGTCACGCATGAGATATTGTTTTCCCTGCTGGGGTTTCACTACTATAACGAACTTATTAGATGTTTTCGAATTGCAAAAGCGGGCAGTGGCCGTAGTCGGTGGAGTGGACGGCGGACCCCACTGTCGGCCCTTGTTAGTTTGGCTTAAAATTCTAACTTTATACAACTCAATTATCTATGAGTCATTGAGTGTTGTGTATAAACATAGAAATAGTCATATTTATCGTTTGGGCATTCATTCTTATAATACCCGTACGTGCAATAATATTAACCTGCCAAAGACAGGCACCACTCTTTGTAAAACTTGCCTTTACTACATGGGTTTCTATTTCTTCAATAAGCTTCCCTCCTTCATAGTAGAGTAGTTTATCCTAATTTAGAAGCATTTCGTCATGAATTGAAGGCTTTATTGCTGGAGCAGGCATTTTACTCATTTGACGAATTTATTAATTATAAATTTTGAGTCGTTTTCTCGTTGTGAACGACATTTGCGGTTATTTGTTTTCATGTATCTGTTGTGTATGCTTTTGCATGTTTTATTTAATTGTTATAATTATGATTATTATCAGCATTTAATTAGTATACTTTTAAATGTCAAACAATAGCCTGTTTAATGACAAATACAATATGCAATAAATACATACGACAACATAGTACAATGGACGCAGTAATTCGAATTAATTCGGCCTGTTTTATTCTTGCTATTTGTATTGTGCGCGGTTTCTATCGTTCGTAATTCGTTCTTTATTAATTTTAATTAATTATAATAATGTCTACTACGTTTTTTGAATGTTCTAGTTTTTCCTTTCGTTCAACATGAATTTCTCATTTATCGACTGTGCTGATACGAATGTACAGCGTATATGGTGCATGTAATGTTAATTGACAAATGTCTTTCGAAAGTTGCACACATTTTTGGAACGGATTCGTTTATATCAAGTTTTCGAGATGCTGGAAGACCAAGGCAGAAACACACTGTACAATTAAAACAGCAGATTTTAGACTTAGTAGACAGTTAGCTATTGCAACGAACATCCCAAGCCACAAAACTAGAGTTTTAAACGAAAACTTCTCAGACTGAGTTTTGCAACACGATTTTAAAAAAAATTCGTAATGTCGGTTTATTGAAATATATTCTTTGCGGCGATAAATGCAGAACTAACAAAGATGCAGGCTCTAGCACTCGTAACTTTCATTGACATAATTTCTATTGAGTTAGGCGTTTCAACCAATTAAAAGTTACATACTGCTGTGGCAACCCACATACCGCGAGTGTATTTTGTGTTGCATATTTGATTTGCTTAAAACTGCTAAATCATTGTATCGAGAAATTTCCACAATTAATGTTAAGTTTGTATAAATTTTAGTTAAAGAGTTAATTGTATAATTTATTTAATTTGGTGTTAATTTTTTTTTAAATTAATTCTATTCAATTAGTTGTCTAGCGTTCGCTAGTTTAATTCAACGCCTATTCTATTAGATTTTGTCGGTGAATTGTACGACTGCGTTGTACGCAGCGGTAGAGATTTTTCAAGCAGTTCCTTGGTAGACGCTAGCGTGAGTATTTTTAAATCTTTGCTGCCATTTTGTTTATTCTTTTGATTTAGAAATTCGTATTATTTGTCTTTTATTTTGGTGTGTGCACATTATGGATAGAAGATCATTTATTATTTTCGTGCAGGAAGATTGTAGTTGTAATTTTCTCATAATATTGTTTTAAGGATTAATTTTTCCCTTTTCTATTTTGCTGTTTTGTTGTATATTTTTAATCACCTGGGGTGGGTGAATAGAAGCATTGTGCTTGCTATTAGTTTTCAATTTTGCATAATTTCTAGTGTTCCACGAATTTATTTTATTTTAATTTGAAACCACGTGGATTTTATTGAAAAAAAAATATCTTCCTGAACTAATTAATCTTTTGCTTTGATATAGGAAATAGCATTGTCCTATTGTAATTTAGAAACACGTGCAGTTTTTAAATTTAGGCCAGAACCCTCTGTTCACGGTTCTTTTTCCTTCAAAATTGTAATTAATTTTTTTTTCTTTTTTTTTATAATAAATTTTTGATTGTTAATTAACGTTGTTGAGTTAAAAATTCTGTTCTTTTATTTTTAATTAAACCTTTTCAGTTTTTGGCGTATTTAAGAAAGTCAGATTTCTTTCACCCTCAATTTACTTGTCGTGGTTATATTCAAGTTTTAATTTGCGTGGGTAACTCTGAGGTTAATCAGAACTAATTACGTAAATAGATGTTGAGGAAAAAATTTTGATTGGTTGACGCTTCTGAATGTCTAGAAAAATAGTAAATCCTCATATCTGAACAAAGAATTCACACGAAATTGTAGTAATTTCTGTTCTATTAAACACACGTAGTCAACTCGTTTGGCGAAGTTTGTAAAAATCAAAACTAAAATATTTGACTAGCGTAAAATTAACGCAAACACCGATAATATTTTCAACAGTGTATTGTACCCTAAACCCACATAATCTAAAAAAATTATACTATTTTGGGATGAAATTATTGTGTTGAATAACAATAACTTCCAGCTAGTATGACCTGAAATAAAAGATTTGATTATTGATTTTAATATTAGACAATATCTTTCCCCTTTGTATATTAAAGGCTCTTCAGACGTAAAAGGGAACCTCTTAGACATACACACAACACTCTGTGACTTTGACTAGTTGAGATCAATAACCGTGATTAGATATATAAAATAAAATTTCAGTAGATTAGTGAAGTTTTTGTGTCATTTACATTAAAAATGAATATAGACGTGGAAAGGATGATTTTATAAATTCCTCCGGATATTGTTAGAGCCGTGGATGTTTAATGTAAAAATGTCCGGTGAGTAGACGATTACTAATTAACGGATGCACCCAAATATTATCTACGTTTTCTTTTATTTTGCATGTACTTTGATATGTAATAAAAAAAAAACAACACATTACTCCTAAAAGATCCCTATTGTTAGTGTGAACAAACATACGAAACTAGATGTTGGTATAAAAAAATGTATAGACATCCGTCGTAGAAAAACGCATGCATGCAAATAAATATCAAGACTAAAACAATAATACAAGTATGTATATCTTAACGTCTTAGCGATTTTTGATATCTGGCGATTTCCGCAGCACTAATATGTATGTATATTTTCTAACTTATCATTGATTTATTTAGTTATGTTCGTGTATTTAATTGTTATATTAAGCAATTCTTTATCAATTTAATTGTATAGTATGTTTTAGCTTTTAATAAATTGAATGAATAATATCTACTTGCTGTTCATATACAACATACAATATTTGAAATGTCTAAAATACCTATGCAAATCTAGTTTTAGATTTTATACATCAGCGAGCAGCACTCGAGACAGCTTTAAAAATTATGTATTATGTTAAGAACCCTCTAGTTTACTTATGATAAGTTTTTTAACCTAGGTAGTAAATCTTTAGACACATACATACATACATTTGCTTTGAAATACGATATTTTCTCGCAATTAGTTATCTCTGTTTCCATTATGCATAGATACCTATATGTATTAATCTGTTCGTTAAAAAATATGTTTGAGTGGTAGAGGACGGAATCCCTCATATGTAAAAAGAAAAAAGACGTATAAAACATACTACTCTTCTGATTCGAACTTATTATCTTTTAAATTTATTTGTTCCATTTACTTGGCATGAAATTATTAAAACCTTACAAGATAAAAAGATGAACTTATCAACAGCAGTAAATCATCTTTCAGCCCTTCAAGGAATTCAAAAATTTAGGTCTGATGAACATTTTGATGATATAATTAAAACTGTTTCCGAAATTGCTAACAGAGCTTGAAATAGAACCAGGATTTCTGGCGGATTTACGAAAAAGAAAACTATTTGAATACGAACATGAAGATGAACCAAATATTTTAAATTTTAATTCAAAATTATCTTTTTTTTTGCTATTTTAAACACAACTGTAAACGCAGGTAAAGAAAGATTTGAATTATTACAAACTCTTCTGATTTAAAGAGTCTTTCTAAAACAAAACTTACTAAACAATGCTCTGACTTAGACACACGATTATCAGACATTACTAACAAAGAATGATTAAAAAAATTCTCAAACCAGCGAAAATAGGAAACATAGCCAAACAAAAGTAATAATGGTGGCAAGAGAATTTTTTCTTACCGGAACTAGCCATCTCAATACACCTCAATTTAGACATAAAAATAGTCATAACTTTTTGAACACTCGGAATAGATAATTTAGATGTGGAGGCTTGTTAAAGTAGGCTGAAATTAAAAACGCAAAAAACGTATGGCATTCCATTTAAAAAAATAGGTTAGTTAAGTTAGGTCTGGTACGACGTTCTAAAACAGCCTGTATATGCGCACCTAATTTTATAATATCAAGCTTAAGAATACTCCTATACCTTTTCTTAATATTTTTGTTTTGATAACTTTTATGTCAAATTTATGGAGTTTTCAGACACTAAAGCGCCACCTGTATATGGAATGACTAATCAAATGTATCAATAGAATTCCATTGTTTTTTTTTGTTCCCTTTAATATTTCTTCTTTTGTTTATATAAGTTGCAAATAAAGGGCGGCAAAGAAATTCCACACCAAGGCGGCGACATATGTAGGCATGGGCCTGACAAAAATTAAAGTCATTTTTGGTTTAGTTTTGAACTGTTATGCCAGTTTCGCTGTAATGTTTATTTGAAAACACAAACAACACACCACCACAATTCCTGTTGGGCAACACTAAGTTGATAACATCGGTATTCACATTACATATAAAATAATTCTGTTTGGGTTTCCTAGATACTGTTGCGGAATAGTTGTATAAATCATCCAGAATTTGTTGTTACAGGCTAATCAGTACTGACGCAATCTTGGAATAGCAATGGAATCGTTCTAGGGTTAAGAACCAAACCAAACCTACAATTTATAATTAAGGGCTACGAAAAAAATTAGTTTACAACTTGATATCATAGTATTGCAACTTTGTCAGCTTTTAACTGTTTTATTGCGGGTATAATATAATGTTATCTGAAGTTGAGCATATTTACAAATTTATTTTATTCATTTTATAACCATGTACTTCCAGAACTGCTTAATATCGTATATTATAAACTGTACAAGCATTAGATATATTCATATATGCCATGAATATCAGAAGTAGTGCAGTATTAATTAATATTAAGCACAGATGTACGAGAGAAAACGACAATGAAATTAATTTTTGGACTTGCATTTCGAATTTTTGCCGTTCCTAATTTTTACGGAACGTAATCGGAAACCATTGTGCTCGTTTAATTGGATTTAATTTCAATACTCGAACGGGAATAATTGAGTATTTTCGATATGCAAATTCCAACTCAAATAGATTTTAATTAGTTCAATGTCCCAATTAATTTAACAGATCAACAGCGTACCGTACGGGTACTTGTTCGAAATCGATTTAAGCAAAAAACAGGAAATTTGCGGATTTAAATTAATCGTTAAATAAGCAGTACGCTATCACAGTAGATATATTATGCTAATGCGTTTGTATCATATGATTAATACGGTTTGGTTCACTTCTTGTCTGACTGTTGTTGGTTCATTGCCAGTTTATAGAAAAAAATATGCGTCTATCAAACGGATAAAGTAGACAGAAGCAACGATCACAAACACCAGATGCATCGTTTTAGAATCGGCACTATCAGCGACAAGTAATTAATATTCGCCGTATCATTTCTGGCATAACACAAAAAGTGCCTGCAATGATATCATTAATTATTAAGAATTTTTACCATATAGAATAGAGATTTTTTTACATCAACCGTTGCTTAAAATACGATTTGAAAGTCTATCTTATCATAATAGAACCAAGTTCTGTAAGTATACTGTTTAACTGAAACTGCCGTCAACAGATGGGGGATTTATGCAGCTATTTTATACGAAATTTCGGGGATTTTTAAAGCATACTTTTTTATTGTTATAAAGTTCGCCACCGTTCGAATATCGTCACAATATAACTATGGGTTTTCGCAGAATGATTTATGATATTGGAATGTTTGGTACTATATTTTATTTTTGCTGGAGCACAAGTTATTTTATTACTTGTTAACTCGGTGAGAAATTTCTGCAATTTATATAACATGTAGACATATATTATATGAACATCAGTAAGATTTTTCTTTCGTTCCGAAGCTATATTTTAAATAATACATATCGTTCCATGAATCGAAACACACGGATGAATATATTGCAGAAACTAAAATAATTGTTCTAAACGTCTACCATGAGCATGAAAGCTTTACATCGAAAGAATAAACAATACATTTTATAGTGTTATTATAGTTGTACTGTGTATGTGATATCAGATATTAATTGATTCCTTTTGTGTAATTGTTGATATTTTTAGCACTTGCTTTATTGATGTAAGGCTCGCAAACCAGACGAAAGTATCTACTTTGAGCTTCATTTTTTGAACCAATTAATTTTAGTTCTTGATATTGACTTGTTTTTATTTAAGTATATATTGTAGATAATTGCAGACCTACAAATACGCACATAGAACCTCACCGATAATATGGTTGGTCAATATATGGTACTCTTATGTTTATTGCTTAAGTTAAGCTACATATCGCTGGAATAGCTAAATTAAAACTACTATTGTAAGAACCTGCATAGTCACATAATACACTTTATATTAATAAGTGCCTGTGTGATAAATACCATAAAACGACAAAAGACGTGAAAACATTAATAGAAATTTATTCAAACGCTCCACATGAAAAAGTTCAGACAGACAGAGGTTTTATTTTAACAACAAATGATTTATTAAATAAAATAATTAAGCAGGTGAATACTTGTAGGTGATGAGCGATATTTCAGGAACAGTGATTCTTTCACAGTGATTGAAGAATCACGGATCAGGTCCGTGAATGGAGAATTCTAAAAGCAATGATTAGTGATTGCGCTAAATATTTACATACTTTGATATCAAGTAACGATCAACGGCGCGGTTGCTCACAGCAAACCGGCTATCACTACTTGGCGATTGGCAAGTTAACAAATAATATCAGTGAATTAACGACCATCAAGATTTGAAAGTAGTAACGTCAAGATAAAACTGTGATTACCTGTTACCTATTGAAAATATATCAAACCGGCGAATGCACATACAATCGCCGACATTATTATTTAGCGCTCGAACGAACGACTCGACGCGACGCGACGCTTTGATAGTGCTAAATATTAATGTCGGTGATTGTACATACAGGGTGTTTCAGACCACTCGTCCACTATCTTTTCTCGCGATCTATTGCAGCTAGACTAATGCGACAAAAAAATTAATAACAAAACCCCACCTAAAGAACTACGTGAAAATATTTTTAACTTCCGGAAACGTTCCATTACACCGGAAGTGAATAACAATTTTCTTATTTTAAATGGAATCATATGTTTTTTCTTACCTCAATAAATTTTACAGATTTTTGAAAACAATTCTTACTAAAGTTCTCTATCTCTAAATTCAACCGTTTTTGAGATATTTACGATTTTGTCAAAAATTTGACTTTTTCATTTCGTTCGAAAACGCACCATATTTTGCAAACCATTAAAGATAATGATATCATTTTACTAGTACCTAATAAAAATAGTTGTCCGTACCAAATTCGGTCAAAAAAAACCACTAAATTGGATACAGAGTGTTCATAAATATCGCGAAAACGACTAGGAATAGGTATATGCATCCTTTATACCTATCGACGGAGAATTTATTTCTGCATTGAATGCTATAATTAGGAATATAATGTTACATTTGAAAAAAACGAATTTTCTAAGGTTAAATGTATCCGAATTGACTATCGATTTATGAACACTCTGTATACAATTTAGTGGTTCTTTTGACAGAATTTGGTACGGACAACTATTTTTCTTGGGTACTAGTAAAATGACATCATTATCTTTAATGGTTTGCAAAATATGGTACGTTTTCGAAAAAGATAAAAACGACAAAATTATGACAAAATCGTAAATATCTCAAAAACGGTTGAAGTTAGGGATAGAGAATTTTAGTGAAAATTGTATTCAAATAATCTGTTGAATTCATTGAGATAAGAAAAAACATATGATTCCATTTAAAATAAGAAAATTGTTATCCACTGCCGGTGTAATGGAACGTTTCGGTTATCAAAAGTATTTTCATGCAATTATTTAGGTGGGGTTTTGTTATTAAATTTTTTGTCGTATTAGTCTAGCTGCAATAGATCGTGAGAAAAAGATAGTGGACGAGTGGTCTGAAACACCCTGTATATTAGCTGGAAATGACGGAGGTTATCTTCTTACGATATACTTATGTTTTTCAAATGTAAATATTGATATTCTTTTATACAATCATATTATATCTGAAACTATATAAGGAATATGCATTTATTTTACTTACTTGCTGTGTAATAGAATATTGTGTTGTAAGATTAAAATTTATATTATTAGTTAGCATTAATTCAAAAACTAGTATTAGAAGTATTTTTCTTAAGTTGTAGGTACAGTATTACACCACAGATTTTTTTAAATCGCCGCTCACTTTAAGAATTATATCTTTCTTTTATTATTGTAAATGTTACAGAATGAAATTAGCTTTATTTCATTTTTTATATTTACTGTTTGTTATAATTTTGAACACAAATAATGGAAATTTAATAGTAAATAATAACTTTTGATTTAATATTTTTAATTGGACCTCTTGTATATTTGTTGAATCTAATTAGTTTGTCAAAATACTTAAACCGGTCCAATTTCCAGTTATTATATTGACGAACCGTCCCACACGAGTAACCGCTTCTTCACTGCTTACTTAAGTCAATTATCTTTTCAACTGAACAAATTGTCATTAACTCATCACTTTTTCATTCACTTTTGCCGTATACTCATTAGTCATCTGTCCTTGTTTCTCTCTTTTTTTCATTTATTACATAAGAGTTATATCAAACAGAACGTGGGTTTTTGATAAAACAAAGCAGTTTATTTTTACTGGACTCTCGTTCAAAAATGTGTGCTTATGTTATCCTACCGCGACTTGCGTTACGCCCGGCATACTTACTTTGTGACGAAATATGTGCGTGAGCAAAAAAAAGCGGTACGGAAATTCGAATGTTTACGTAACAGTTATAATTTATTATTGTTTATCTGATATGCGGTGAAAGTCTATGTGAGAATGTTATTCGCAATTTTGCACTTGTGCGATTTCATTAATTAAACTCTTAAGCTTTATGATTATAGTTTAAATTCTCACGTGCAATAACCTTACGGTTGCCTTGAGAAAAGAACGTATGTATAAGGAAATCTGCATTTAAGCTTTAAGATCAAATTAAGGCACTCTACTAGCACCCATTTTTCTACTCTCAAGAGAAGTGTGCACACAACCACAGCTTAAGTAAATTAAAATAAAAGTGATAATCCGCTCATATATATTAACATGAGTAGGTTGTATGACATTTTGGTGGTGAAAGCGATTTTAAATGAAAGGGTATTTCAATGAGAAAGCGGTAGCAGAGAAAGATTTAATCGTTTTTGATGATTATTTTGATAAATAATATTGAGAATCAAGGAAATAATAAGTGCTTTCTATTTATCGTTTGGCTCGAATCACCCAAAACGGCGAAACCTGTCGATTAACTGAGTTCAACGTGAATAATTCGTAGCTTAACGCACAAAACTGAAGGGGGTTGACCCAGACGGTACATAGAAAGCATCCAATATTATCTAACAGTCTTAATTACAGGTTTGCAAGAACAGCAAAGGCATAATACATATTATACCAATAAACACAGTGTTCCTCAATTAGACAATGTTACATAGTTTGGCTCATCATTCTTTTGTTATAAATCTCAGAGACCACTCAAATCAATGTGCTTATATTTGCCAATGTATGCAACTGATTATAAATAAAACTTTAAAAATAAAATTATCATTGCCTTTAAGGGTACGGGCAGCTCGCTAAATTGTATTAACATACTACATACATCTGGTTCTATTTGTTACAGTTACAGTTAGTTGTCAAACATGTTAAAGTGTTAAAGATAATGACGACGTATCCAAAATGGCCTTTTTTTATGTTAAATATATTGAACGTCCTGAAAATATTAATATTAAATTGGATTGTGAACCGATATCCGGAGTGCTGGTTTGCTCAATACCGTAAGCGAGATCGCTACAACCACTTAAAATGTTGTCACACACTGTTACTTGGGTATCATTTTGTGGAGATGCAGGTGTACTCAGGCTTTGGTTATTTATTAAACTCGTTAATATTAAGACGTTCAATATAGTTAATACAAAATGGCTAATTGACCACAAAGGTGAGCAAAATGATACTTTTAATCCTCTAACCACCCCGTGGGTACGCCACTGTTCTTTTTGCAACTTACAATGTGGGGCTGCTAACAAGGAACGATTTGATTTTTACCCGATTTCGATATCGCTTCTCGTTTCTGAAATACTGCAAAAAATGCGTCTTTGGAGCAAACTTTGAGCCCCCCATTACACCCCCTAGATCCAAATATGGGACGCTAAAAAATACGTGTCAAATATTTTTCCGTGTTCTACATTTCTTCCAAATTTCATCAAAATCGGAGAGATCAATTTGGGTGGCTTTCCTAGTGAGTATGTATGACAATTGGCAGGCGGATGCGGATTTTCTAGAAGATGCTTTTGACCACATGATTTGAAGTAATAGACGATCAGAAAATTACAGCAATCTACAAATGCCGACTGTTACCTAAATGCCTTTTCACACTACTATCCTGCTCAGAAGAACGGTGTCATAAATCCCTTAGCTCCATCCAGCTGCTAGAGCCATCGTCATAATCGAATCTAATTCCTTATCCACAGAGCTATCCCATGTTACCGATACCCTAATTAACAATAACTATCCTTGACGCCAGAACCAGCGTACCGTAAACCGGCACCTACATCCTAAATCCATCATATCCGAAACGCAACTTACTCCACATCAATCCACTGCTTATCTTCCCTACATCCAAGGTTCTACCGAACATGTAGAAAAAATCCTGTCCAACCACAACATCAAAACCGTTTCTAAACCTAACTCCAAGCTTTCAGACTCTTTTCCAGTTAAAGATCGTAATTTTTAGGCTGCTGATGTTTACCGTAATTCATGTTCGTGCAGCAGTGTTTATATTGGTGCAAGCAATCCTTCAGTGGGCACTCGTATCGCAGAACATGAACGTAGCACTAGGGCGTTGCGCGTAGCTGGGCGGCTGTTTGCTGAGCATAGGCTGGACCGGCCACCAAATCCAATTCAACGTTGTCCACATCCTATCCCATAATCCTCACTAGCACAGCCGTAAAATCCGAGAATCCATTGAAATTCACAAACATCCCAATAATCTGAACCGGGAAGACGGTCATCTCTTACACAACACTTAAAAGTCCGTTATCTCCTCTTTCCCAAGCAACCTAATCACAATTACAAATATAATAAGTCTTTCAATTTCAAGTCAACAGCAGCTCTGGAGGAAATCCCGGAAAGCTCGGTAGCCCGCACAGTATAGTATAAAATACATTATCCAGTAAATTTTAGAAAGCTTAGAACTGCAGAATCTTCTCATTCTTACTAACCCTTTTAATTTCATTCAGCAATGGGTTGTAAGTAAGCTATAGAATTGATTATTGCTATATATGCTACATCTGGTTATCATAGTACAAAAGAGGTCTTGATTGCGTACAAAGAGTTTCTTATTGCTTAAATAAAAACAAATTAGTTTGAAAATACATATAAATGGAAGAAGATTTGAATGAAAGTTTATGATGGAAATCTCATTATTAACTGAACATATTTGTTAAATTGTCGATCTGAAACTACAGTCTGTATCTATAAACGATAACAATAATTGCAGGACGACCTTAAGCCACTATATATGCGTTAATTAACTGATGCTAATTAATAATTAGGTCACATTAAAAACGTGTGTAACACTCGGTTGATATTAACATACATACGTTTCACCTTACCTAGGATCTTCAGTGCTACTGGTCAACCTAATGTATTATACGGAGAAATTCGTATACATGCTCAATAAGTGGAAGAATAATTGAATGAGAATTTAAGATGGAAATCTCATTATTAACGTGAGGATATTTGCTAAATTCCACTTATTAAGCATATATACCAATTTTTTTGTATAATACATTAGGTTGACCAGTAACATTGAAGATCCTTGGTAAGGTGAAACATATGTATGCTAAACAATTTTCTCTTTTTAAGACGTTACTTGGAACATAAAAATTCCTACAGACAAGGCCAAAATCTGGGCTGTATAAAATAATTATGTATATATTGCTGTGGCCTAGCACCCCGGTTTTTGTAAATGTAGTGATATTTTTTTTATTGAGATTAATCTTTATCAATGTGTCGGGCAAATTTTCTCAGAAATTAATTGTTTATTTTTAAATAAGAGTTAGTTATTGAGTTAATTGTTTGGTTAATTATTTATTTAAATGTTCTGTTGTTTAAATTGTTTTCACTCTTTAATATATTTTTATTTGTTCAGGTTAGCTCATGTCTATTCTTTTAGTTGTTTTCCATGATCTTTGTGCGTTAGGTGCAGCGCACGCAGCTGTTATATTTTATATATATGCGACTGTTTAACCTTGTAGCGGGAGTTCATTGACGAGATGCCGAGTGAGTACATGTAAATTTATATTGTTAGCTGCCATTTTGGTATTTCATTTTGATTTTAAGTTTTGTTGCGTTAATTTTGAATTTATCTCTTCCACCAAAGAACTCATTTTTATAATAATTGGTATTATATTATTGTGTACACAAATTAGATATAAGATCTTTTATTATTTTACGTGCAGGAAGATATATTTAAGTTTAAAGAGTTAATTTTTCGTTGTTCTTATATTTTGCTGTTTGGTAATTATTTATTAATCACCTCGGGTAAGGTGAATAGAAGCATTGTGCTTGTAATTAAGTTTTTCTATTTTTTAGTTCACTTGTTTTCTCTACGTTTAATTTGGTTTGGGTAACTTTTGAAAACACGTGGATTTTTGTTGTAATAAGGATTATCTTCCTGAACTGTTTTTCTTTTTGTTTGTTGAAGGATTTGCATTGTCCTTTTGTAATATTAGAGTCTAATGCAGGTTTTGTTTTCGACCAGGACCTCCTGTCCAAGGTTTTATTTTTTCTGCGTAATTGTAATTAACATTTTTTTTTTTTAATAAATTTATGATTGTTAACGTCATTCAAAATTTCTGTTCTTTTATTTTTGAATCAACCATTTCAATTTTTGGAGTAATTTAAGAAAGTCAAATTTTCAAACGTCCACATTTTACTTTTCATGATAGGTTTAATTGTGAGAGTAACCCTGAGTTTAATTGTTCTTTTGCGCCCTTTATTTTTATCCGCTGAGCTAGTTAATTTAATTTTTCATTTTTAATTCATTTTATTTTTTTTTCTTTGGTACCTTTAGTACACAGCAATATGTAATGTTAACCTATGCACTTTCCCGAAAAAAAATATGTTTAGTTATTGCCTGAAACACTTGGTGATATATAGCAGAATGATTCGTGTTCAAAATGCTGGACACGTGATACTGTTGTTTCTAACATAAAGTTTTAATATCTTTTTATTGCTATTTCAATGATAATCTGGCCACAATTTTCATAAAAGAGAAGCTAGTGAGAACTGCGCACGGAATTGAAGGCTTTAAATTGTAGACGACAACTAGGATTTCCAATTCATTCACCATAGATTGTAAACAATATAAAATAAGATCAGGTAGCAGCATTCACATTCATCAAAGTTTATCATCCAAACAAGACGGAAAAATATCCATGCCACCATGTTTTATGGATCTGATCGCTACATAACCGAAGACTGCATTCCCTGCGCGCAACACGAAGCTATTCAGATCATATCGCCGGCAATACATTTACCTTCTA
Source organism: Protaetia brevitarsis (assembly GCA_004143645.1). NCBI lineage: Eukaryota > Metazoa > Arthropoda > Insecta > Coleoptera > Scarabaeidae > Protaetia > Protaetia brevitarsis. The sequence goes on along the minus strand of RXPK01003098.1, from coordinate 54,913 downwards.
ATGAGAGGCACAAACATCGATGATATAGTGAGAGGCCGCTGGCGGACTGTCTACGTGCTTTTGCACCGCATCTAATAGGCTTGGCTAGTTTAGTAGCCGCTCGCCTTAATTCACCCCAAGTGGACTAACTACAGCGTGTTGTATACGCGCTTAGCAGAGGGTAATATCCAAATGAATCGTCCGTAAGTTCTAGTATTTGTCAAATATTAGCGCGTTAGCTTAATTAATACAGTTAGTAGTTGGTGGTAAACATGCAACGGTTGTGGATGTTTAAGGGATTTCAGCATAAAGAAGGAAGTTCTAACATGGGTATTATAAACATGCTGTTATACAGCTTTGCGTGTGTTTGAGGAGAAATCTACTGATATGTAGATACACTAAAGGTGCGTATATTTGTTTACATATACATACATATGTACGTATATTTATGGTATTTGTTTTAGCTACCATGTTGCTCTCTGTAATATGTAACAAGTAAGTAACAAGTAAGTAACATATAATTTTCTTTCATTAATATAACTGAAAAATATTCAAGTACAACGGAACTACATGAAAAGTAATTTCAGGTATACAAGAAACACAAAAAAAGAGTCCCTACTACGTTAATAACTACTACTGACAAAACATTCTCTCGTCAATTTATGAAATGTTTTTGATGACTTACCGTGAATATGATAATAAATAGATTTACTAAAAGATTTTAAACCATATGATTGAATAACTAACATCTGAAATATTCGCTTAAGACATTCATAGTTAATCCCCGTGGATTTCGGCCAACTATAACATTTATAACAAAATACCAAATCTTGCTAAAAAAAGGGGCTGGAATACCTTTTGTAAGGCCTGAATTTTTCTGCGGGATAAGTAGTACTACAATACTGAAGAAACTGAAAAGAGAAATGGAGCAGAGAAAATCTAATTATTGGGAGAATCTCCAGGGAATGAGGCAAAGTAAAATTCTTCTGGGAACCTATAACTAGAACAGGTTTACAGAATGCACCAACCTGAGTAAGAACAATGTTCGCATTTTAACAGAAGTGCTTTCAGGCCATTGTAAACTGAAAGCACACTTGAGAACCTTGGATTTCGGAAAGAAATCTGAGTGTAGATTTTATGGGGAACAAGATGCAACACCCATCCACCTCCTCTCAAATTGCGTAGCGCTGTACAACTCACGGGCGTTGCACTTGGGGTGCACTTGAAATCGAAGAAGGAGACGTACCTAACCTGGAACCTTCTGATATCCTACACTTTCTGAAAGGAATAGGATAATAGGAAAACAGCAAGAATAGGGGACACAATAGATTTCTTTGTGTCCCCTATTCTTGCCCATTCATCACCCTTCTCATATACCTACAACAAAATACCAAATAATTTGTTTGTAGGAACGGAGCCTCTGCTTTGCTTAAACTGCAGAATTTTTTAAAATATATGATTATATACCTACAATCAGTGTTTTCAAAAGGCTTATAAAAGAATACGTTTATTTTTGTTAAAGTGCATGTGCTAAAATATTTATTAAGACACTAGTATCATAATTGTCTACATATATGTCAAAATAATTTCACAGAAGCAGGATCAAGGTTGGTACCGAAGTAATTTTGTTAAAATTTTTATTTATTTGTTATTATTACTATTTTTTTTTTTTGTAAAACAATGGTAGGCATCATCGACTAAGAACTGATTAGCCTGCAAGTCAAAGAGCAAGACTACAGGAAGAATACCCTCCGGTGATATCATCTTTTTTGACAATGTGCTTATTTGGATAATATTGTAGATAAATTGTATTATTATTATAAATCATAATAGCTGCACGAAACACTTCCTTGTTTGAAACTGGTCATATTAAGTCATCGATCATGTCAGTTATGATTTCGAGAATTTGAGGTTATTTTCGCATATAATCTTGTACCTACTAGTATGTACAACAAGATGTATAATTCCTTATACATAGTACCATTTTTTTTTGTTTTGTGCAAAAAAGCATTAAAATCGCGCTGATTACAAAAAAAAAATATAAAACAATTTAGAAAATCCTAACTATCTCAATTTCCTTTTCAATTCCCTTCTGAACAAGAACAAGACATTGAATCTTTATTGTATAGATCAAAGGGGTTATAGTGGATAAGATATTGAAGAATACACTCGAAAAGTTACGATTTTTGAAGGTAGTGACTTGAGGGTGAAAAATTTCAGTTACCTGCACTTGCCAAGGGGGTTGATACAAGTAATTAACCCTCAAAGTGCCTTATTTTCTTTATCTCCATCTCTGTTAGAACAACTACGTTAAATTTTATAAAAATGATTGTTCTGATTATCTATATACTCTCATTCAAAAAAAGAAAAAAGAATAAATCCTTCGATGGTAATTTTATTTTGTTGCATAAAATTGAAATCTTTGTGAGACTTCCAGAAAAGGAATCATTTTTCCGAGCACAAACACCAAACTTTTGAATATGAAATTACAAACTAATAAATCTGAATATAAAGTACTAAAGAAGTTGCAACAACTGCTCCATTTCTTATTACTGAGGCTGTATTCTAGGTAGATATTTGAAATTTTTGGGTTGTAATGTAGTGTTAGTTGTTCCTAGTATTAAAACTTGACAGAATGGCGTACTCCATTTAGTGCGTGCGTTTTGTTAAGAAAAAAATTCTACACTAAAGGCGCTACTACTTGCGGGTTCTTGAATTGGAGAGAGGGTGGGTCGAGTCGGACTTTCCGAGAAACGAGAAAATTCGCCGAACGTGAGCAATTGCGATCTCCCGTTAGAAGTTAGGAGCGCGAAAGGCGAGATGGCGTAATCCTTCGCTCCTCACGTTTATACGACTCCGTTCTTTTCACAGTGTTTAACCCTTGGGAAGTCGTTGGCACCTCAAAGGCACTATTTAGCGTGCGATCTCTTATACTACTATCGAGGCGCGCCCTTTGCAGGAGCCTAGCAGAGATGACGTACGAAGTTGCCCAGAGAAGCCTGTCGCTTCACGCTTATGAACGGAAACCACCTGCCACCTTGATTCGTGATCGCGCTAAATGGAAATATATGTATGTTTCGTCTGGTCCATGGAAAAGAAAAAATATAGAAGGGCAAGTAAACTAATAAAATATTACATAAATTACAGCGCCATCCAACGGTTAGCTGAGCGTAGCAAATCATGAACAAATTATTTTTGTAAAAGCAAATAATTCAGTAAAATTCAATATAAATATTGAAACTATAAAATTGTAATAAAAATTACAATAATTTAAAAATAGGTAAATATAGTAAATTACAATCGTCAGACAGTATTTCTATCGATTTCTTTTTTAGTAGAAATGCATAAAAGAACAAGTAAGGATATAAATAGGATAATAATAATCCTTTTTTTACAATTTATTTATTATATAACACAACTTGCAATCCAAAGCAAACAATATATACCATATAATGCATAACAAAATAAAAGGATATTACATAGTGAGAACTTTAAGCAACCGGAATTCGCACTTCGTGGAAAACGCTAAACTTAAAATAGAGACTGTGCAAATATATAATATGCGATATGTATGGTATTTCATCAAAAGTACAATTACTATTTTGACGGAACACTCTGTATATGTTTAGGTTATGATAGATCTCTAATCGTATTTCATTGTTTCCCAGATTAGAAAAGTAATTCGGTTTGTGGTTTTCAAGTTAAAACTGTTTCTGTTCAGGAACACAAATCAGTTATCTCAAAGAAAGTATTCCTATGTCCAAACCTCCCCAAATTGAACAATAAACTTTGTTGCAGGGATTAGCTAATTGTAAGTTTAGGTGAAGATGCTAATAAAGTGGTCATTAGGAAAGTATTGACTTTATCATTTTCAAAATAATTGCATATGACTTCTCTCAATGGAACACTTTGCATACCATAGCTAGAAGTGACGTAGATCTATTAATTACACTTCGCATCAAATCATATTAGGTTGCCGTATGAGTAATTGCAGCGGTCTCTGCAACAATCCAAGAAAATCAAAATTTAAATAAAAAATATTTTCGAGTTAACGGCTTTCAAGAAATGAAACAAATAGCAGGGTGGCAAAGTATGAAAAGTTGCGCTGTAGAGCGTTTGTTTGACGTATATCAGAATGGAATACTCTATGCAAACTTATAATAAACACCTGCACCGCATAGGACTGACTAGCCGTGCATGTTACCTAGAGGACGAGACATCGGAGCACATCTTATGTAACTGTCCGGCGCTTGCCCAACTTAGAGATTCCATTCTGGGGAAGTTCTGGCCCAGTATGACCAGCTTTGGCGGTACCTCACATGCTGCACTGCTCGAGTTCATTCTTCGCTTGGGTTGGCTCGAGTAGGCTGCGGGTGAGTGACCCCGCTTAGGGAAGGTAGCACAATGGGTGTGGTTAAGGTGGCCTAAGTGTGCGTGGCTAGCCACCCTTCCCAACCAACAATCCAGAATCCAGATGGAATACTCTAACGATGGTTAGTACAATTTTCATACTGGGCGCAGCAGAAAAGAATCCAGTTTTAGACACTAAAATATACAGAGGAAGATATACAGGCAGATGACAACCAAAGAAGTGAGTTTTTGAAAAGCTAATGACGAGATTCATTGAGATTCAAAATGTAGTTCACAGAAATTGCATATTTTTCAGTGCTTTATCCTGCTATATACCTACTCTTTTTGCTTTGGAAATAACAAAGTTCTCAATAGTGAGCAAAAATATTTGAATATTAAAGTTTATATGCATGGGACGATCGTTAAATGGGAAACAATGTTGTAAGAAAACTATTAATAAATAATAAAATGAGGCTAATTGAGCATGTATATTTTTCATAATTAACACACACTCTGTAAAACATTTACTGTTTTCAAGCTTAGTATTTATATGTGAAGGTCAATATCCATTTGATTGTATCAAAATGCGGTTCGTGTTCCTAATGTCATAGAGAAATTTTGTATAGCTAGTGAAGATTTTGCGCAGGCATCCAATTAACCAAGTTTCAGTACGAAAAATTGTAAGGGCTTGTTAGTTGTCAAGTGGACTTCCAAATGATTTTTTTCAGACTAAAAGATTGCATTATCTCAGTAGAAAAGATTTCAATTTCCACACCCAAAAATAATTTCACAAATAATAGTAAATACTCAGCAACAACAATATAAACAAATAATCAAGTTCTTCTCTATTTTATCACTTTCCTACAATTCAACTGTTGGTAGTCTGCCGCGTCATAAAATGTTCAGATATGTGATAGAAAATTGGCCCCATAAGTATTAAAAAAATTATCCAAATTGCTATATCAACATACGATACTACAATTTGGAGCTTTACACAAATATAGGACAAATATATAAACTACAGTTGCGCGGACCGTAACAACAATATTTCAATTGCAAATGAGTAGTGTCTCACCGTCCTGAAACCGAAAAATAAAATAAACTGGAAACACGGAAAAAATTTGAATAACGACTCCATCGTTGCATCATATTATTTAATTCGCCCATGGTGCGGTTTTAGCGGCACATATACATATCTAACTCGCATGTATTAATTACATAGTGAGCTGGTTAGGTATGCGCGAATAACGTATAACGCTCTGTTGCGGATTATTCATGAATTCCTAATATCACGTTGGTGTACAACATAATATATAATAATCGGACGACGACTGGATGAAGAGGATCCCCTACAGCCCTACAACAGCCTGCCAGATACGAACAGGGAAATGGGCGACGCAACTTTGAGAGCCAAACGGTAATCCGAAAAGCTTCTTCGGCCGTTGTCGTATTTCAGTTTCGAGTTAAAAAGGCACATCTGCAGGTAGGAGCCGACGGTTGGTTAATCTTCGTGTTAGTCTAGCAGTAGACTTGGCTGCGTACGGTCGTAGGGAGGCTGCTGCGTTGTTCTGTTCCGGTTTGGACTCCGCGTATATCACGTGCGGCGCGCGTCGAACTCTCGCTTGGCGATTTTCAGAAGTGTTTCTTGTTCTTCGTGAATTTGTGTGTTTCTGATTTTCCGATTTCGCTATTGTTTTTGTTAAGTGGTGCTTGTTTTGCGACTGGACCGATTCCGGCTCTTGGATTATTATTCTTTTATCTACCTTTCTGCGGTGTTTATTTATCCTACTAGGAGAAGAAACTCGTAAAAGGTAATTCCCAAGCAGATTTTGACGGTTTTTAAACCGTAAACCGCACGTTTTCTTCGCTTTTATGTCTTGAGTTAGTTAGAAAGTGAGTCTTTTTTATGTCCCAACCCCTAACAATACGAAAACACGATTCTAACAAAAATAGCCAAGCTAAATTAAGATATATACGCACACAAGTGACTTTGTGACAAGTTATTTGTCTCAGATTGTTCCCTAACAACAGCCGTTTGTTTCTTCAATCCCATTAGGCTGCAATAAAGTTTAGCAATTAATCTCACCATTCAATTCCTTGATTGTAAGGAAATGTAAATATTTCTTATTGGAAAATTAAATAAAATTGTTTTTTTTTTTCTGATGAGATCTTTCAGTTTCACGGTTATTAGAACATATTCAATTTGCATCCTGGATGTGTTTCAAACTTTTAGCATTATGCTTAGTGCCGATTTTTAGCGATATATATATCGGAGAAAAATCTATTTATTTTCCTTTATTGATAAAGAGCCCGTCTACTTCTCGTACTGACTGAAACTAAACAACGAACTTTAAAATAAATAATCTTAAACCATGAATAGCTTTGAATATTATCGAGATTGATTTGTAAACAAAAAACCTTCCGCAGACCTCAATTCTAAATTAAAGGTTCTGGCTTTTCTATGTATAGCTTTAGTTAAGAGCTGAGATTTATATACACCATTTCTAGATATTTCCTTTATTCATTTACTTGTACTTCATTATAACAAATATGAAAACCGTCCAGTAGAAACAAATTAAAGCTTTCTGTATTATTCCTTTTTCATCGCAAAATTTCGCTTTCTTTAATATTCTTAAATACTAAACTATTTTGTTTAAAATTAACACATTCTATCATAATTTTTTTTTGCGGGATAATGAGAGATAGAGAGTACAACTTCAAAGTTTCATTCATATTTTCATGAATTTTACAGGAATGATTCATATTAGAATACGGTAGCTAGCAATGCTAAAAGTAGGTGAGCAGTGACTCATCAAGGTTATGTTTGTTTGTATACACAATTCTTTTCTATAAATATAATTTAGCATTCTAACAATTTGCTTTTATTACCGTATAATATATGCACGGCTGACGGTACTAGGATCTCAAAAATCTTTCCCTTCGTTTTTAGAATTTTTCATCTCGATAAAGAGTTCTTTATGTTTTGTGTATGCTCTTCTGGTATTTAAGTATCAACTAGTGCCACTAATAGCATTATAAAGGGATTCAATCCTTCACTAGAAAACCAGCCGTTCTTTAAACTAGAGTTAGTGTTTTAGAGCGTGTTTTATGAAACTAGTTGTACATTTAATAACTATCTACTTTGAAGTGCTCAGAGCTATTTCCGGGAAAACATTCCAAATCAAAGGTGCAGAGTGTGAGTAAATAATGACAACATAAAATGATTAAAGGGGAGTGTATCAGTTACTTTGAACCAAATTCACTACTCTAATAGAAAATTAAGTCTTTTTATTCCACGATTTTATTGTATTATTTTAATTCATTTACAAAAATTCAATACAAAAACTAGGAGTGTGCATGAAAGACTATTATGCCTTTAAGAGAAACGAGATAAGATATAACAAACCAAAAATAATAAACCGACAAGAATGACGAATGGCGCGACGACATATGACAAACAGAAGTATAGCCAATGCACTAAAGAAAATGTAAACTAGTGAACCCAGTCTAGGGACATTTTTAATGCCGACTTCAGACACTTTCATTTGAAAAACCGATTGTATCATTTTGTAGGCAAAACTGATACAAAAAGAAACTTCCTTGCACTGTAATCAAAAGTAGCAGTAGCAGATTGTACCTACAAACAAGCAGCTTATTTCCTATCGTCTTTAACATTCTAGCTAGTTATTTCTTCTTAACTTCAATTCAGTATGAACATAATCTTTTTCGTAACGCGTTGATTTTGAATTTTGAAGAAATTGGCCATTCTATAAATTAGATTTAATTTATTTTCGGATTAGATAGTCAAAAAACGAAAACGTGAGTATCGTATTTTTTCGCTTAAAAGCACTGTAAATGTAGTGGGAAATCCAACCCTTAAATTAAATTTTGAAATAGAGATTCTGATAAGTTATGCAGAAACCCCCCCAAATAACTTTTTTTGCAAAAAGATATAATTGTATCTAATTTAAATTCATGTCTTCTGAGCCCAAGGTTTATTGGTTGTGCACGAACGTTAGCTGGAACCGTAATTTGAATTGCTCAAATTAAATTCCTCCACTAATATGAAATAAAGAAAATAACTCTGTAGATATGCAGTAAATCACAATGGCAGTAATTATTAATATCGGCAGGATAAAAACTTAAGCAAAAATGAAATGTTAACTTATTCTTTGAGTTTAATTCGGTTATTAGGAAAGAATTCTAAATAAATTGGTTAAAATATGAAAATCAGGCACAAAGTATATTGTATATTTATTTTATGCTTTCGATGTTCTTAAAAATTTTATTCGCAACCGTTTTCGGATACAGTATGTTGTGCGATGGACTTTACAAGACGAATAAAAATTATTGTTAGTTTTAAGGACGAATAAAAATTATTGTTACTTTTAAGGCGACGAGCTATTATTTTATATACAACGTTCTGTTTTAAAGTTAATATCTTATTGTTAAAAAAATACAGTCAATCCTTTTCAGGTTAAATTATAAACAAACAGTGCAGTGAAAGTAAGTTTTGTGGCATTACTCGCACGATATGAAAGATGACAAAACATCAGGTTAAAATACACTTTTGACAAGTAGCCAGCTACCTACTTAGTTTCGCCAAGGAAAATAATAAAATATTTACTAAAAAATACAAATATATAAATGGTGTAAAAATTAACCGAGCAATTGTTATAAACTATATATGTATACATATCTATATTGTTGGCTCAAATAATCCGAAGGATCAGCGCAAAGCGGCTAAAAAATTTAATGAGTGAAACTTCTTTATTAAATCTAAATTTTTTGACCGCTTTGGCCGTGATCCTTTGAATTATTAGAACCCAAACATTGTACGGTTAATACTTCCCCTCTCTCTGTATACACGGAAAAACCAATTTATTCAGGACAACAAAATAAATTCCCCAGATTTTATAATGAAAAATTAGGTAATCAAGCAAAACATTTCTTTATTTCAAATAAATAAAAGGTTAAATGAATAAAAAATTTGGTTGAATTAATCCAATATTTGATTGCCCATATTTAACTCCATATTTAGTTAGCTTAAACAATATTTGGTCTTATCAAATAAATCGATTTTTCAGTATAGTCTTGAATACACACTCTTTTGCTTTGATTTTTTTTGTAAATGAATTAAAATGAAACAATAAGAACATTAAATTTAAAAGTCTGACTTTAAACTTTGTGGTATAATGTAAAGAAGAAATTAAGTCCTTTCCATTCCTATGTTTATTTAAATACCGTTGAAGGCTACATATTTTAGTTGATAACATTTCCATCTTCAGGTTCTACAAACGTCGGCGGCGATATAAGAGAAAAATTTAAAATTGTACTAAAATTTACATTAAAATACAATACATGCAATTGTATGTTATATTTTATAAATAGCGTTATAAAGTAATGATGGTATAAATGTGAAACTCTTGTTCCACAATCTTAATTTTAAATTTATATATTCTATTATGCGACTTATTTTTACTTTATATGTACATACACCGATGTTGTCAACGTCTGAAGCTGGCACTGTTATAGTCAGGAATAATTAGTAAGCCAATTTGAAAAGAACTAAATAGAAGAAGTAACTTTTCCTTCTAAAATTAATAATAAAGGTTTTTTCTCTTGTGAACTCCGGAGACACACTGTATAGTGTATTACTAATTTATCCAGTTCCTTTTTACATCATAAATTTACTGCCTGACTGGTTATTTCCTATTTTAAACCACGTGTAGGACAATTCTATTAAAACCGTATATCACCGAATTAATTATTCTATCTTTTATAAAAGCTTTTCAATTTACAGATTAAACTGGTGACATAAATAAATATATCTATATATTTCTAATTATACATATCCATCTAAATTAATTATAAGCATGCTTGCATATGCCAAAGAGCCACACACTAACAGCAGCGCGACAAAATATATGCGGTTCTGTTGCCCCCATTGTACGGTTGAATTATCTCCAAGGAATAATTAATAAACAACCTTATCGAACGACGATAAAAAATATGTCAAAGGAAACATAATTAATGTGTGTGCCCTCGTAACGTTTAGATTGATGCGTCTGCACTGATTTTCTTATCGTATCGCGTTACGGCATCCAGAAATAAAAGTCGTTTGAAATTCAGCCACCATGTAACTTGCAGCCGCTCTTTTCGGGGGCGGCCGTCTAAAAAAGGAGATGAAAAGTGTAATTAACGGCGGCATTTATCTTCTCAGACTAGCTAGTTACTACCCTCTCTAAAAAAGACATAAGTCACGGTTTTGAGAAAAAGTTTACACTAACGCAGCTGTTCATTAGCTACTAGTTTATAACATGCTTGTTGTAGTAAAATAACTTTTTTTGGTGAGATTTTACCACATGTTAAGTACATAAATGTCATACGTATTGAGATTTGAAGGATCGTTTCGGTAATAAACTGCGGTAAGATTAAAAGGGGTAGCCTGAAATTCGCAATTGGTATTATGTTACTTATTCTAAAATCAAGGTTAGTATAATCATAAATTATAAGCCTATTTTTTGACAATTCATGTCTATTCCGTATCAGGTGGTAAACATTCTAGCAATTATCGTTAGATTTTTGAAACGATACGATTTAACGATCTAGTAAGTCTTTTTTAACGTATTTTTCATATATACTATTAATGTGTATGTTAAAAAAGACTTACATGATCGTTAAATCTATCGTTTAACTGAAGTGATCCACTATTTCAGTTCAGCTTTGTTTAAAAGTAAAATAAGCGGGATATTTTTAAATAGATTTGGCGGCCAGCAGAGATAACCAATTAATTTGGGTAGTTTTGATATCATCCTAGAATTGTCTTTAATTCTGTGACATAAAACGGTGCTACGTATACCTATAGTTGACCAGCGAGAATATTTAGATCGTTTCATGGTGCAATAAAATATTTAACACAAGTACCCTAGCGTTATTCCATTACCTCACTTATCTTCATTATAATGTATACAATAAAACCATAGTAATGTAGGTACATTTACTAAGTAACACACTTCCTTATAAAATTCCAAACGAGTTGTTGATTGTTCTAAAGAACAATATTAAATTTAGATAATATAGTTAACTAAATAAAACACCCTCTCAATAAAATGCTGTACTGAAGTACTTATATTGAATTTCTCACGATATTCACTGTATATTTGTATATATATGTTATATATTTGTATATAAAAGTTACTATGTTATATATGTTATAATTTGTATATATAAGGTTAAAGTTGATGTATTTAACCTGTTTTATCTCTGTTATTTTCAACAATAATTGCCAGATCGTCACTATTTCTTTTCTGGAGCTTCTCTTGCATTACGACATGATTCGGCCACAATTCTGAACATAAATACAAGACGATATTGTTCTACTTAATTCATCCCCGTTATGTATTGGTTTTGTATGGTGTTTTTCTTTTCATCGTAAGAATTTTGTAATTGCTTTTAAGCATTTGTAATAAGCAAAACGTTCCACATAAAATAAATTAAAAATAAAAGAAAATTTAAACTATTCAAACATGATCTCGCTTCGATTTTTGCACCCGGGCATTATTTGCAACTTCTATTACCCAAGTGATCCAGATTCAACTATGCACTGTTTTATTTGTACGCTCGAGTGATTAGTTGGTAATGAGATAACTGATCTGATTGAAACTGATCCGTACGGCAAATAAAACACATCTTCTGATTATGTGAAGAGTTACATGCTTTGTTGTAGCATCTATGTTTTATAGTAAGGGTCACCGACCAAAAAAAAAAGAAAGAATAAGATGTATACCTAAATATGTAGTACTTCCTAATTCATATATTTTACTAAAATTTTCTGGGACTGATTTGGTTTAATAAACCTGCATCAGGCAGATTTTTACCATGCAATAGTCAGAAAAATGAACAAAACGCAAAACCACATAAATAGATGGGTTGTGGGGTCACCGCAGGCGAACCTTCTCCGATGACCTCCACTTCCTATTAACGCGCAAACTACACACGCAAGTGGAGTTCATCAGAGAAGGTTCGCCTGCGTTGACTCCACAACCAGTCTACTTATGTGGTTTTACGTTTTATTCATTTTTCTTCTTCTCTTCTCTTCTCTCACTCTTAGTTACTTCGTAGATACAAACGCATGAATTTCATAAGTGTATTGTAGTCAGTAATAAATTTTTAAGTAAAATTATTACACTTCAAAGTAGTATACATAACATATACAGTGTTTTCACGGGGACATTCTACAATGGCTAACTTTTTTATTTTTAGAGATACAGAGTCGGTTAAATGGAGAAAGTTCATATACTTCTCCATCTGCATTTCATACCATGGCATAAAAACCAAAAAAGCGCTTGGTTATTAAGATACGACTATAGCATGTATTTTTTTTAATGGGAAACACGCTTGATGAATAAGTAGCCTTAGCCGCTTAAAACAGCATTCCTAAAACACTGTAATTGACGTGATATGTCAAAATTGTAAATTATAATTTCTTATTATAATGTATTCCAATCAGGAGAAATATGAAATGATAAAGTGCTATAATCTGTGTAATGAAAACAGTCGTGAAGGACGTGAAGCAGCCCGAATGTATTTGCAAAGATACCCAGCGGTAGTATGTCCACAGCACACATATTTTGCGAAACTATGGCATAGACTGCGAACTACGGGATCCTTTGAGAGGCAAAAACGCTATGTTTCGAATGAAAATATGGAATTTCTTATTTTGGTATTTTTTTAACAAAATCATTTGAATTGACTTTTCTCTCTGAAATAAGTCTAGTAAGGTTTACATAAAAATAACATACATTTTTACTTACTCGTTGTGTAATTACAATAACATCGCTTTTATACCTAAAAAAAAAAAAACTAATAAAACTGCTGGCATATTTTCCTATAAACTCTATCTAAAAGTTGTTTATACAGACGTAATTAGTTTACTTTATTTGTGCACTCCAGTAAACAAATAAGAGTTGGCAAATTTGAAAATTTGTTGTTTTACAAACTTTATCCATGCCACTCATGTTTCTTTTGACCGATAGTTATAAAATTTTGTAATTCTTGATACATACATTAGTGAAGGTAACAAAACGGGAGAGATCCATTATTCAATATATCAATTTTCATTGCGTAACGATCACTCTACTGTAAAGTAACAATGTCGCAATGTGTCGCATTTCTTTAAACTCATAGAAATCTTCAAATATGAGTATATACTCTTGTAAACTTTAATGTAAATGTTTGTTTTCAACTGGTGTGTGTAATTTATTTACATATATTTTTTAATGTAAGGCTTTGAGTAAAGTAAACATGATCGACAATAATCCCTTTCAACATGAATTCAAGATTTGAGTAGATAGACATTTACTGGAAAATATGTGTTATTTTCTAATATGATTCTGCAATATGCATCTGAAGATGCGCAAAATATATAAATAACCGATGTAAATATGAGACACGTTGCAAAAATGCTTAAGATAAACATGGCAAAACGGATCACAAGCGCAAGGATAGAGCTAAGTAATAACTTTCCCAGAATATTATCGCTAAAGTGCAGATGATCTAATAATTTTAGAATGTCGAGCGGTTGCAGCTGTTTTGCGATATGGACATTGCGGATAAACATTCGGAAACCGCATCAAAAGATAAACTACCAAATATTTATTTTTCTCAGTATGTTTATTTTATTTACTTGTACTGATGTCCATATTACTGACTTATATGTGCAACTTATGTATAGTTAGGATTAATCGTCGTTTATATAAATTCGTGTATACATATTGCAGATATTACGAAACGGTTAAGCACGAATGTATATTCTGAAATTGTTTTGCTTATATTATAAACGGTTAGACACAATTATTACTGTAATTATAATGAATGTACACTAATTAATATAGCACAGACTTGGTCGACTTGTTTCTAAATATTTACATTTCACTGCTTGCGATTCGCTTTACTAACTGCATGTCCGGTAGTATTAATAGGAGTATGCATGTGTACGTATGTGTGTTTGCTGCTATACTTGATAACCAACTCTACTTTACTGTATTTTTAAGTGTAGTATATACATATAACGACTTTGTTAAGCGCAACTATTTGTTTGAGATTTGTGTATACATGTACCACTGTAAAGGAAGTGGATTCGACATCTTATTGTTTCCAGAAAACCTCCATATAATTACTTAATAATCAGTCTTTGCTTTCACAATGAAATTTTTAGTGCTTATTAGCACTATACAGTATGATAACTGATAACCTAATAAAGATTTTAGTGTTCATCATGATTATGATTTGTTCGTTCCCAAGATACCTCATTCGATATATCAAAATCAAAAACAAACATCTACGCTTTCTGTTTACACGTTAAATCAAGTTCAGATACAATCAGACGTCAACTAATAGACCGAATCTGATATGGTTTAGAAAGAAATAGAAAATAAAACGTATGTGCTAGCTAACTTCATTTTTCGTTAGCGTTTTTAGTAAAGTTCAATACCTAAGAGTAAAGGTATTGTTTGCAACTTGGCTGAGAATACAGTAGTGTAGTGGCTAGACACAAAAACGTTTCTTATTGTATTGATGGTAAAGTAAAGTAAATAATTTATTAATTACAAAAAATAAGGTAACATGTAATAACAAACATCGGTGAAGTTACAAAGACAGAGTTTGGGCAAAATAGTTTCTATTCATTAAAAATTAAAATAAACAATGAAAAAGCTTGATTAAAATTTTTGTGAAAGAAGAAGAAAAAAATTATTAAACGTCATCATGAATCTTTATTAATTACTGAGACTAGAATGTGAAATCTGACGTGATTTACAATATCTTATGTGCTGAAAATGAGGTGTGGTGTGATAGCTTTGCTACTATCGAAAACTTCTGTGTGTAAGAGTAGGTTATTGTAACTAGGTAACGAATTTATGGATTGGCAATTGTTCAAAATGTAATTCTCATGAACAGAAAATATATTTTTCTTATCTAACAACGCAGACAAATAGCAATACGACGCAGCCACATATAACGGGTTCAAATCAACTAATTTCACGTTCGATTGTTCATATGAAGTTGTAACTTGCAAAATTAGAACCAAAATTGTGAATGTAACACTGTTATGTGTTCCCTACATCCTCTCATTCACGTTCTTAACGTTCATACTAGTATATTAATATACAGTGGACTTATCAGTATCAGGAAACAACAAGGGTATTGTTCTTATTAAGTTTATTCACTTTTTTTAAAACGACAATCAATTGGAGGATTTATCGTTTTTGAAATTACCATGGTTTAAAGGCAGATCAATGTGTAGGAGTAAGGATTCTTTAAATAATATAAAAATAGTGTTTTTAGCCTATTCCTTCTTTCCGAAGCAATATTTATAACTAAATTTATAGCTGTTTTCCATATTTCATTGACGAAAATAAATTCAGATTTCATACTTTGTGGGTGTGTTATTGCAGTCAGCAAGGCAATCCCAACCAAGATGTAGCACACCTCAGCGCCACGGTCAGCTCCAACGCAAACCAAACCTTAATCAATGTAATAAACGATTATCTGGTAGAATTTAATTTCTTCTGAAATTAATAATTTTCAAGTAAAGCATCACTCTTTAAGTAAAATATAATCTTTACTCCAGCACGGTATTTTTTTTAACCAATTGAATATCAGCGAAAAATACCTTTTTTCCAATAGAATTCGTCAATCTTTACATCAAACAAACCTTAATGTAGTAATAAGTGAAATATTTATTTACTTAGAAACAAGGTACTTATTGTATTATTTTGAAAATTGTTCTTTTTTTTAAAGTAAAAAAATTATTTTATATAGGTGTATTTGTTAGTTATTATCAATTTTGGAAATTTGTTGGCTGTGTAATATTTTGTTCTTAACAGTGTATTTTTATTTTATTTTGTTTGGTACTCGTAACATCGTTTATTTCATTTCATTTCATTTATTTATTGTCATGGATTCACATATTGGAATATAGACAATGTCATTGGATAATACAAATTAAAAATTAAAAAAATAAAACACTATAACAAACGACAAATACAAGACAAAACAATACAAAATAATGGCGCTTGTGCTTGTGGACAAGCTAATCAAATAAAGAATTCGCCAAGCACAGACGTTGCTACTTCATTTAATGGAGGTACGCAAATAATTATATATTATAATAATAATAATAATAATAATAATAATAATAATAATATTTAGTCCAATTAAACACCAAAGTGTATAGGACAAGTCACAAAACTAAAATATTAACAATACATTACATACATGTGCGAATGAAGTAGCTCATCGTTTAAGTAATGTTAAAAATTCCATCGTAACGTCATTTTATTACAATTTTTAGTAGTCGTGTGCGCGATTTTTTGATTGCGTAGTTCTTATTGACTGAAAAATATTTCTTCTTAAGGAGAAAGTAAAAATACTATTAGATCTGGTAATTTGACTCTGAGTGAGGTTGGTTAGATGAAATAAAAAAGACTATAAACCGTCAATCTCACAATATCTGTTTGGTTAGCCAATATTTTCTGACTACATCGCTCATTATCAGGTCAGAGATAATAATTACAATTAGAAAATATCAAAAGTTAAAAATTTGAAATACGATATTATTGTAAAATATGCTAAATATAAAAGAGAAAAGTACTGGATAAAACTTACTTTATAACTCCAAGACTCTAAACAAGTTAACATGCCGGAATAAACACAAATAAAGATTATATTAAAAAATAAAATAACGTAAATAATAATCCTATAAGTGTATTTTATTAAATTACTGTCGATGTTATGTATATCTATTGCCATGTAATAATAGTCATACAACACAGAATAGAAATGCTTTAAATATATGTATGATGATTAATTCTTTACAAGTTGAATACAATTGTACAATGACCTTTTACATTTCGCCAATAATATTTGCCCATCTATCTATCCAACTGTTATAAGTTTTCCACAGGTTTTCTACCTCAAGTCGATACCGTGCCATATTGTGTACTTGTATTGTGCACGTATAATTTTTGACAATTTTTATATATTGTAAATTAATAATTCTCCCAAAAATACTGCAATTACTATAATTATCTATACTTAAAAAAATCAAACATTTATTGATCAACGTAAAAATCAGAATAATATAACATAAGAGCACCTAGATTTTTTTTTCAATAACACAGCAATACATATATTCAACCCACTTTGACAAAAATAACATTTGATTGCTTATATTTGTTCGCTTCGAAAAGCATCCGAATGAAAGTATTGAGTGAACTGGATGACCACTTATCGAAAATTGCCTTCTTTTATCACAGGAAAGTTTTGGAAATTATGTCAAGGGCCGTCCAAGATTTCCGATATTTCCAGTCGCTTAAAACATAATAAGGTATTTTTAGGTACTCTTCACATCATTCCTAGTTTTAATTGGTTTAACTTTTGTAAGTGGGAGTTGAATCTACAGTTTTATTTTTTTTTTTTTTTTTATGAATTGTGTTTGATAATTTGACCAAAAGAATGAGAAGATATTTGTTATCATTATTAATTTCGTTTTATTGTCGGTTGTAGTGATTCATTGATTGTTACACCAACATCCTCAAATATATTTTAAATTTCAGTGAGCAAGATAAAATGATTACACTAAAGAAAAAGAAAAAGGATAAGAACAGTGAAGAATGAGTAATTTTAAAGGCTGGGAAGTGCACCCCAAAAAAACTCTTATGGTTTCATCTTCTGCCTTGGTGTAGCATCTCCTTTCTGTTTTCAGAGCATATATTTAGCTGTGAGGTTCTTTGGAAAATATCCGAGTGAGTCTGGCATATTCTGAAACATTTTCAATGTCCTCGCAGTGTCCCCTTAAGGAATCTCTCTTTGCATCCCTCAAAGCTTTATTATAATCAGCAAGGGCACTTTTATATCGATCCCAAACCGACGTTTTCTTAGCTCTATTGAATTTTTTTTGACTTCTTCTTTCAGGCTTTCAAGATTATTTTTCACCAGAGCACGTTCCTGGAGGCTCCCTTGTTTACTATGTGGCAGGTAATACGCCTATGTTATGACGTCTAGGGTTTGCTCTGCTAGCAATTTCACGTCTATTGTGTTGCTTACCTTTCGCTGATTCCTCTTCATATTGGAGTCTATTTCTGCTGTGTAAATTTTTCCAGTCAGTTTTTCGGAGATTACGGTAATTTTCCATTATAGATTTATGACGGCCTATAGTGAAATTGATATCCATATCTCCTCATTAGACACATGCCAATCATGGACGTTGCTTCCTACTTAAGTGGTTGCTAATGTTATATCTATTACCCCTTTCCTTCTTGAATGCATGAAAGTAGAATCGCCATAATAAATAAATTCTCTTAGGCAGAGTTCATACCGGCGTGATACAATGCGGATGCGACACAAATACGACAAGCTATACAATCAGTAACACTGCACGTGCTGTGTAAATTTAATTTAATTGTAGTGTTACTGGTTGTGTTGTTGGTTATATTGCATGTCGTATTCCTCCGGTGCGCATTCTGCCTAAATCTACACGGTAAGTGTCGTGTTGCTGATTGTGTCGCTTGTCGTGTTACGGTCGTATCACTCCGGTGTGAACACTTCCTTAGGCGTGTTTACTACTTCCCCGCATCACAGCTGATAATGAGATGCAATCCACTAGCTCTGCTTATTACCATGTCTTACACTATCCTGGTTAATGTCATTAAGGGTCAGGGTCATCAAACGAAAATATGCCAATCCATTAGCACACATGCTTTTGCCCTGATCCTATTTTGACTGCGACAAAATCTCTGCAACAGCGGTTGGTTAAGGGCAGTATTTTTCAGTTATCTTTAACCAATATACAGGGTCTAAGCACTTCGTTGGTTCTACTGTAGAGTAGTTCACGGGTTTTAGTGGATTTCATCCACATCTCTTTGTTTTAAGGTAACATAGAAACGGGTAAAGCTATATTTTGTGTTGAATTAACGCAATCGTTTTACTCAATGCATACGTAGCTGGCATATTAACCATTATTTTATAACAAATGAGCATTTCCTGAAGAACACTTTTACACCATATCTTATAAACGTCAAATAAACTGAAGCGTTTTCGTTTGTATGATAATACTTTCTTCTCTCCCGGGGTGTACCTGTAAATATTTTTTCATTTTCTAACCATTACAGTATTAGCATTTTCCCATATCTTTCAAATCTACCGTTACAAAAAAAGTATTTTTACACAAGCGGTCATAATTTGACATCGTGCATTTCGAAAACATCTAAATGGATAATTACATCCACTTCGGTCTATAAGTTACGGTCGATATTGCCCAATACGAGTACGTTTGAATAACAAGACAATAGAAAATTTTGAAGATCTCATATACCTTGAACAACAATGACCCATAGCTTACGCACCTAACGTATGTAGGAAGCATATATAGTTTCTCTCTTAGAACCTGAACGTGTCTGGTTTGTGAGTTAGCATGTTAATAGAATGCCTACTTACGTGTGTGTATCTTTAAATAGATCAAAGCAGCAGCAGTAGCATGTAAATATTTACTCATTTACTGATAGTGATAGTTTTCCTTTTTTATCGTCCGGTATATCTTTTAATATGTATACATACATTATAGTATTTTCTCTCTAATGTATCTACACTGTTGCTTGTTACTTATGGAAATTGAATTGTAAATACATAAATTCCAGAAGCAAGTTGTCGGTAAACTTGTTCGTAAATTCCGTGAGATACTTTTCTCTCCCCATTGTCAGATAACTTTGACAGAGATGCATCAGGAGGTATTTGTAAAAGTAAGTAAGTAAAGCTAATACATGTAGCTTTTAGTCGGATGAGTTCTTCTATAGAAAATATTTGCGTACAGTCTAGCAAAATAAAACAATATGTGGATCAATAAGAAACGATGTTATGGAAGATATGGTTTAACTATTACTCAAGCATATTCATCACGTTCCATTGTTTATTATTTGGAAATGGAATTTATTGGTCTATATCTGCTAGGGGAGTATATGGGAATAAGGTTTTGAGCCAAGATATTGGAAACTAAAACATACGGAATCAACCATTAAATTGATGTTATTCGAGAATTTAATAATTTTACGGAATTAGCAACCAGTTGATGAATGATAAAATGACGTTTAAAATTATTTGAGGAATTACCTACCTTTTTAAGTCCATTATGCTTGAAATATTTAAATAACAATAAAAGCAGTTGTAACGATCGCTTCTACGAATTAAATTAATATTTTATACTATTTGAACCTACTATAAGTTGAGTCAAATAGTATGAAATATTATAGTCGTTTGATGGACCTACAAAACGAGGTAATTACTATAATCTAGGCTTGAAATCTGTGCCATTGAGATATTTTGAGGGAGATTTTGAATGAAAGCATCATATATAAATCAATAAAATTACAGTGACAGTTGGAGCTAAAAACACTAGGAGCGCGTAAATGCAACTCGAAGCTAATCTAGAGCTGCAAGAGCACTCTAAATATATCGAGGATAGCTAATAATTTATCCTCAATCTTAGACATCATTTCCTCCAAAGTGAGGAAGTTGACCCCCGAGTAATTTTAAGAGCAAAAATTTGCCACGGGCATGGAATTTACGGTAGCTATACAGCAAATCAATTCCTGGACTAAACAGAAAGTGATTCAATATTGTAATAATTGTCCTGGTTTGGTACATGTAAAGGCCTGTTATGAGCTTGACCACAAAAGTGTCAAAGCAATTGTTCCTGTCTCTACAGGTCACTGCAGATATAGGAAACACCTGCATAGATCGGGTTTCTGGATGAAACTGGATGCCAACTGTGTTTAGATAACGAGGAGATAATTGAGCACATTTTTTGCTACTGTCCTGCCGCCACGAGAATCGGGTATTTGATTTTTGGGAAGGTTGACCTTTCCCCAGAAGACCTAAAAGCCATATTCTATTCAACAAGATCCTGAGCTTGCTTAAGGATCTGGAGTGAGACCCTAGTGGCCGCAGTGGACGAAACGATTAATGCGAATGCTGCCTTTCATAATGAAATTAATGTAATGTCTAACAAATTTAAAAGTCATTTTATCATTCCTCGACTATTTGCTTAATTCGTTAAAATTATTTATTTAGTTTTTGAATAACCTCATCTAATGAAGAATCCTGTATGTATAAATTTGCCCAAAATTTTATTACTACATATACCACCAACATGCATGAGACCATGTATATTTTTTGTAAGAAACTTCCGTAATTAGTTGACAACTTTGTATGATATTACAGGATAAAAAATCTTGAGGTAGTGGCCTAACATTTATTGGTTGTGAGACATTACATTAATTTTAGGATTATTGGAACTCTACACTTCAAAATTTTTACCATCTTTTTTAAAAGGATTTGTAAAAGTTTGATGTTTTAAGATTAATTAGGTAATGTTAGGCTACCACCTGAAGAGTTTTTATTTCTCCACAGTATTTATTTGTATGCAGTTCGCACAGGAATTTGTCTTTAAATCTAGCAAAACCATTTATATTTCAATTTTGTTATTTATTTACCATTTTTTATTCAGTCCTTTATTTATACAGACAGTGTTGCTTGGTGTTAAATGTCGATGTTGGAAAGACCAATAAATAATGCATCAGATACTATTTTTCAGAGAATGCGACTGTATAGCGATGTAAACTTCTCACGAACACAAATACGTGTCTACCATTAGTAAATCATTCCATATGATGATGTTATCGTCGTTATTTTGTTCCAGATCAGACGGAGGGCCGTTCAAACCAGGACTGGTACCAATAACTAACTCGGCGCAGGGACGAAATGTGACAGATCGTGAAGTGGTGCGTGTGTTGTGATGCTCCTCAGTGCCCCCTAGTGTCGAGCCCCCGGAGTGTAACCCCAACCCCGAGTTACCATGGCATCCCTCGCCAGCCCGTGTCTGTCAGTCACACTGATATTGGCATTTTTTCTCGTGCTCGTCTGCTCCAATCAAGGTTGGTATCGTATTATGAAATATAGATTCGACTGAGACACACGCAACGTGTTCTCTGGGGCTGGATTATAAAATATAATCCGCTCGGGTTTTTAATATATTTTAGAATGATTAAAGGCGGCACGAATTCGAGATACAAGAGCGGCAACGTGGTCGTTTTCGTGTTTTAGGTATTTCTATTTCGGCGTGGTGCAACAAAGACTATTTTGTCATTGTTCGCGTGCTGAAATTGCAACCTTTACCTGTTGATTTTTTTAGTTCTTTATGTGTACCTATAGGTATTTAATATTGCACAAAGCTTGCGGCTTTCAATTTTAATAAAAGTTTGCATATAACGGTTGCGCTATCTTTTATTTATCAAAAACGTATGTGTGTTTATATCTTCAAAGACTTAAATTTAAATATCTCGATAAATTATTTTTATATTTATTTTAATTCTTTACGTTACTTCTTCTTCTTTCGACCGTTTTTTTAAAATTAACTTTCTTCACTAAATCAAATCTTAAAAACCTTTTAATATGATTCACTTTACCCAAAATCATCCAAAAGTGAAAAGGCTATAATATTTATACAACTGATTCAGTTTATCCCAATGTATGGCGTAAAGTGAATCACCCTTTGGCCAAAAAAAAAGATTGGCAACATATTTATTCTATAGCACTAACATTTCACATGATAAATAACATCGATGTGGGAAAATCATTTTTAAACCTGAATAAGCTCATTGAATAAACACTGAGAGCTGTTTTTTAATTCTAAAAGAATTATCTATATTCAATCCCAGGGTTTTGCACATGTTAACTAAGGGCAACCGGATACCATTTAAGATTTTTTTTTGGAGATGTTTAAATGTAGGCCATAATTGCTACAAAATTGTGTTGAAATATCTAAATCATTCTGGACCGTCCGATCTGCTTCCAAAATATGAGAAGGATCAAAGGAATAAATTAACTGAGTATACATTTCTACAACACAATTTGCGATATTATTAAATATAAATAATGTATAAATAAAAACAATAAAGGACTAATTCGCAAACCTTGTGGAACGCCCTTTTCAATGTTGAGTTGCGATGAGGCAGCACCTCCAAATATCACAAACTGTCTCCTTCTGTACAAAAACTTTTTAATACCTATATAGCATTATTAATTTTGTCCACTACTAATCGTAGTGGTATCAAAAGCTTTGCTAAAGTCAAGTGAAGCAGGAACAGTAAGTGAAATAAAAGTTTAAAAAGAAGGTTTGGCCAAGCAATGTATCCTATATTTGTTGGTAATTTTTTACTGCGGATAAATGCTGAGAACTGAAATAATATTATATTCCTGAACCTTTTTATTGTTTACAAATAGGCTTTCTAGTTATTGGTGCAATAATAAGAAACAACGACTTATTTATATAGTAGCACAAACGAGCATGAAAAAAAGATTTCTTCGACTACGTGTTACTTTACTTTTAACCAAATATATTTGACAAAACTATTTTTTTACTATTATTTTACGTTAAGTTTAGTACTGATGTGCATTGACTCTTTTTGTTACTGTTTTACTAATTCCCAGTCAGTATTTCGAATTATTTTCGGATATATCTCAGATATTCCACCTATTTTTATTTTTTCATTTCCTCCCGAGAAAAAAATTGTTATCACACGCTAAGTATTTTTTTGTAGGAGCAATTTCTTATATGGTTGTTTACATTGTATAAGCCTTTCCAGGTATATTTGAAGTGAAAATATCGTTTGACCTAAGCTGAACCCTGCATCACGGAAAAAAAACTCTGTATGCTTAAAACATATGCTTATCTTCCTCATAATCTTTAATCATTAAAATTCAGGTATTAACTTTTAAATATCTACATTATTTTATAATTAGAGTGGTCAACTTTCGTCTGCGCGCCAGGTCAGTACTAAGTTTCATATATGTGACATTAATGTTTAACACAAATATATAATACATTGTCGGAAAAGAGCAAAATTATTTATTTAATTAATTAAATATTATATATACGGCCCTTTAGCAGAAATGATATAGGATTGCTGAAAAGTTTGTAGCATTAAGTGCTTATATTTTGAAAAATACCGTTCAACATTTACGGATGTAACAAACTGACAATAAAATAAAATGCGGCATTAGTAGGTAGATAGAGCCGCGGGTCAAATGCACCACTACCAATGTGTAGTCCGATTTATGCCAGCACAATAACTGTTTATTGCACTGTACAAACTATTTTTTTTTTTTCGACATCATCTGAAATTTTGTTTAGAGGTGCATGATGCGTATATATTGGATTTTTTGAAACACAGGTGTGATTACGATTTACGATTACTAAAAACGGAAAATGGATGGAAATACGTATTTAATATGTTCTCTTTATTTACAATATTTCGGAGAGTTTATATCAGCGGCGGTCAAGATATGTAGTTGTTTTTATTATTCGCTGTTTTATATTAGATTTAATATTAATTAGTAGCTACACTGCCGGATAGAAATTTAGATCCGGTAAGAATTTTAAGAATTATAGAATTTCTTTACAAAACGAGTAAGATGCCTAATTAATTTTTTATTCATAAAAGTAAGATAAAATAAATCGAATAAAAATATTCTACAGTGATACATAAAGTAAATAAAAGACAATCAGATAAGTATACGGGCAATCGGTCTGTCTAAATAAAACTAAATAAATACCTCAATATTTCGTTTTAATTTAAAACATCTTAACTATTTATAATTTTGTCAGCTGTCATTAATACTACAACTTGTAAAGCAATTACTTATTGTGATTTTCTATATTGTTCATTTTAATTTGGTATTTTTTTAGTGGCCTCCTGAATGATATTTTTAAATATAAAACGAAATCTTGAGGTATTTATTTAGTTTTATTCAGACAGACCGATTACCCGTATGTTCATCTGATTGTTCACGAAGTCTGGTCGATATTCCTTTTATTCTGTAAATAAAAAAAATATTCAATGTTTTTAAAAATGTCTGCGACAAAACTTAGATGCTCTGTTTAAAATAAAAAAAAAAAAAAAATAATGATCAGTATGCTTCGTATCCTGATACGCTCTAACAGTCTAATTATTAAAAGATTTATATAATTAAACATAATTGCCGCGAATTGGTTTAAAACATTGAATAATTTTTTTATTTACTTTATGTTCAATGTATGCGTGTTATTTAACTTTCTTGAAAACCAGAATATTTAATAGTCATATGCAGGGTTTCAAAAGAAATTCTATAACCCTTAAAATTCATACTGCGCTAAGTTGTCAAGCATAAAGAAATGCATATACTTTTGTCTGTCTAATATGAAAAATAAAGTAGGTACAGTTAGAGAAAGAACATTCCTGTACGCCGCGAACGTTGCACATATGAAAGTCAATAAACTGTACCGAGTAAACGAGTATCCGTATAAATAGCTGAATAAATTGCCTGATATATTTAAGTGCCCCTTATATAAAAATTATATGAACCTGCAAATCACGGGGAAATTCAAAGCAGAAGGACGCACACTTTCTGGTTACTAGAGTACAAGCAGATGTGTATGCAAAAGCCTTGGCGGCGGTCTTAGATCTATCTGTTATTAATATTGCATAACCCTCACTTATAGATACGAATCCGTAAAATTACAATGCCCAATTTAAATAAGATTTAATCGCTGTAATAACTTTGTCGCTATTTTAAAGAACTATTTCTTTCAGTTAAAATAAATATGTTATAAAATTGCATGTTTATGATTTTGTTTTTGTTACTATAATTAATAACTTGCTAATTCAACACAATCATTATATTCTAATATTATCTTAACGCACCGATACAAATTACTTACAGGGTGTACAAAAAAAAATAAATTTCATATGGGTGATTGACTACACGCTAATAAAGCACAAACCCACCGAAACCGGCATTTCATCATTAAAGAATTTAAAAAGTAAAATTTTAGAGCCAAAATTTTGTAGTCCGGGGGGATGCAGAAACGTCATGTTAAGCACCGCTAAACGTGGATTAGTATAATACATGCACAAAACGTAAATATTTTTCTTTTGCTGTCATCGAGAGTTATTGTTAAAAACGGGAACCACATGAATCTGAGTTATTCTTTTGGATTTAATGTAATAAGATAACGCAAAGGAAATTAATCGAAGTACACAGAATAATGTAGATACAGAAAATTTGCAAACGGCTTATGAACTATGATATCGCGCGAAAATTAATCTATCATTCCGCGCTTTTGCCGATGTTCAGCTTCGGTTTCTTATATGAAATCGATGTCCTGAAAAAGGATCGTTTTTTTCGAGACGGAAGAATGTAAATAAAATGTTGAAGTGGCTTGCACTCCAAGCGGCGATCCACACAAAACTAACAGCGGTAATGGCTGATGATAGTGGTATGTGGGAGTAAACTCGGGACAGCATTTAGTTGGGCACAGGTGCGGCTCTAGCCACGGCATTTATTAAAATATTTTTCTCGTTAATGCTTAACAGATAGACCCCCCTGCATTACGACTCTTTGATTGAATATGATTACAGCTGCTACATATTATTAAATTTATCTCTATATCTGATACACCCTGTATATTGAAAATGATTCTTCCTACATCACAACTTGTAGCGGGACTGAAATCTAATTAAAATCTGAAACGATACCATAATGTTTCGACCGCAGTTCTAAATTGGTGCTCTTTTTTAAAAAAATAAAAGTAAGCCATTTTTTTTTATAAATGAATAAATATTTATAATTTCGCAAAATTTTGCCTATTGATTGTAAAAATCTAAATTTGTAATTGCTGTAAATTAAAGTAAATGTTACCTGCTGATATTATCTCGTTGCTTGCCAATCGTTCAAATATTTTTTTTCGCATAGAACATAAATACGATCTCTATGCTCTGTGTATGTATATCAAAAAATTGATATTTGCTGTTCCCACAGCATGTATACGTACATCAAAAGGTTAGCCATAAAATGTTTTATAAATAACCCTACCCGTACAGTGAAACACGTGAATGAACAGCGAACGTTTGCCCGAGTTGACGGGAGCTGGTTGTGTTAGCATTCCCGTTTTTAACGAAGCACCAGCTGCGTCTCCTTTGCCTCCGGTCACAATGTAACTTGTTTTATAGTTTTTTGCATACGTTTGTACAATAGCCGAAGTATATATGCATTAATTATGAAGTACTAAACTAAGAACTCACGCTTTTTGCATTATTGCATAAGAAAAACACAAGGGATGAGGTATGTTAACGGTGACAGAAGTAATTCATATCTATTATACATATCACTATTTCAAACAAAAATAAAGAATTAAAGAATGAATTCCTGTTCGATGGATCGAATTTACTCTATGAAAATAATGAGTAATCATTCGCGTTAGAAATCAAACGCTATTTTTCAACATTTCCGGTTTATAACGAACATGATATCTAAATTGGAGGTATATACGTATCTCGTGTCGTTGCAATAACTTCTAGTGAAATGTATCGTTCCTGTCGGGCGTAGCCAATGTCTACGTGATTTATCCAATCATTATCTGCGTACGTAGGTGCATTTCAACAAAACGCGTGCACATTATACCTTAGCATGCGGATGCATAAGTAAGGCATCGCTTCGGTGGACAGTCGTACGCAAAACCCTCCCGATAGGCTTCGCCGTGGGCGAAGATCGTGATGAAATGCGAATTGTTTCGCTCATAGGTGCTAAGATAAGGCTCGATATTTAGTTTCTCGTCACGGCTATACATGAGTGGCCGCTAAGGTTTCTTTTTTGTTGACATAAACAAACGCTGTGTAAAATAAGATATTTTGTACAGTAAACAAACGTTCGTATGTGTAGGTAGTATTACAATGATTCGTTGTGTAGACATACATAATATACATTATACATAAATTTGGTACTGTGTACATACAAGTTAATATATTGAACGCTCAATACGATTCTATATAGCAAAAACAACTTCTACTTGCACTTCTTACATATAATTATGCGTGTATATAAATATTTGTAATTGGGATAATTTGTATGCTATATGTAATGTTGACCAATATACAGGTGTCTCACCGAACTGGGACATTAGATTTTTTTGAACTTCTAGCAGAAATTTGATTTTGAAACTTGCAGTATAGACATGGCCCACTGTGATCTATTTAAGGAAAATATTTTAACTTTATAGCACTTTCGTATACAGGTGGTGATATCAACTTTCTTATTTTAAATGGAATGATATAATTTTTATCGGTCCAATGAATTTGGCGAGTCATTTGCAACTAGTTTATATGAGGGTTCCCTATCCCTAAACTCGACCGTTTCTAAGATATTCTCATTTTCGTTGATTTTTTGACATTTGCACTCTTCTAAATAAAATCAAATATTTCATGAGATTGCAGATATTTAGTGGTTCTACTAAAGTCGATGTAAATACAAGGACGTCGCTATAAGGTGTTATAGCAATAATCACTGAATCACATACAGGGTGATCAAAAACGCGCCTCCAATGTGGATACGTTTTAGCTAACAAAACTTGTTTCTTTCAAATGGAACATGGTATTTTTTATTACAGCTTTGAATGCAGCGCAAAATTTTACATCGATTGATATTAGGGTTTGGTATACCCTAATATCAATATATATTAAATTGGTAATAAATTTAACCAATTGGTTAATGTAAAGTGTGGACAGTTAAGTTAATTACAAAATAAAAGTTGACCTTTGAAAAAAACCGTGCGATCGAAACATCAGGGAAGAAGGAAAACAAAAATGATTTATTGAAATTAAAGAAAATGGAGTCATTAAATCTCACGATTTTTATTTACTATTCGTAAAAAAAATTGTCCAAGAAAAGTTTATCAAGATTCTGTAATTATTTCACTCTAGCAGATGGGTGAGTAGTTGAAGAATTTTAAATCATCATTTCACAAAATATTTTGTTCACCATAAAATTTAAAAAAAATATCATTTCATGCTGCAAGCGAAAAGAGAGTTCTCAAATCGGAAAATAACTTTCGCAACTCCATGCACTTCTATCGAACTATTGGCTGCTTGATAATTTTCTATACAATGCAACAATTAATTACTATTGCTGTTTGTACAGCAGTAACAACTATAATGCTATTAAGCAATTGTTTCACTTCACCCGTTTTATTTATTTTTTTTATTTCTATTTCTACGATCCTCATGCTTTCAACCGTTATTCTCTTGACTCCGTCCTTCAAAAACTTCTAAATTTGGTAGAAGGACTACCAAATTCATAAGAGCACAGTAATGTTTGTTGCCTTTACCTATTTGCCTATTACCCTAAAGAACCGTTCGGTCGAAACCGATGGATAACCGGCCATATATGGGCTCAATGTGCTTACTCGTGCTTTCAACAATAGCATCGGTTATCGGTTTTGAACGTCGGTTAAACACGATGGGCAAACCCGATGAAAAAGGTCGAAATGTATGGGCACCTTTAGAGAATAGGTACACCATTTGCAAATTTTATTTCCTATGAATATAATTAGAAATATAAGAATGGGATAATATATTTGATAACAAAAACTTTTAATGAGCATTAGAAAAGTAACCAAGTAACACGGAAGAAAATAAAAAATTATACAATATAGTGGTTATCAAAAGAATAAACCACCTACTTAAAATCTACAATAACCTGAAAATTAAAATATACAATCAATCCTACTATTACTAATGCAATTAATCGAAATACATTTAAATGTTATAAATTAGGCATGCTTACTTCAAAAGAAATATTTCAATAATTTCTTATTGTTTACTTTAACGGAATGAATTAAGTGTAACCCGATTATTATCCAGGGCAATGAACCAAAACAAGTTAAATGTTACTAATTACTGATATTTGCTTTCACCTATACGTAATTAAACAATATTACCAATAGTCTGTGCAAATTGAATCTTCTTTTTAAGTAAATAATGAAGTTGCATCATTGTAATATTTAATTTGAAAAAATAAAGTATAAAAGAGGTTCCCGTTGCCAGATTCGGATCCAAACCCGCCAGGATTACACGCCAGACCTTTTAGCGGTAAAGGGTCTTACGGTAACGGTCTTATAAGCTAGTTGCGTATTTAGATACTTACGAAATGTAAAACTATATTGGGTTCTAAAAAAATAACGTCTGGCTATCTATGGCTAATATTTTATAAATGTACTCCAAGCAATCCCCACTATCAACTGACTAAACGGGAACAAATCTGAAATTAACATTTGGCGCGTTCTCCGTGTTAGGTATTTATACCAACACGAAAATTTACAGTTTTATATTTTTCATTTACTAATGTAGTACATCTCGTTTAAATTTAGGCCAGTAATGCTGTTCATGACTGATTATCAACATCAATTTTATGATTACGATTAAGGCTATTCTCTAATGGCGCTGTTTTAGATAGTAAACAATCAAGTGCATGCTGTTTAATTCTAATACCTAAATGTTGGCCTGTTTGACCAATATGGATCCCGTTACAATTATTGCATGGAATGAAAGAGACCACACTAAAACTAAGCGGTAATGAGATCTGGTTTGATGTCTGAAAAAAAGTTATTGGTAGTTTGTAAGTTGTAAAGAGCAATGTTAAGAATTCTTTGAAAAAAAAATTGATATTTTGCGAGTTATATTTTAGATATATGAAAATTTACAGTACTTTTTATTTATATCGCCATTTAAATTGTTCACATGAAATAATAAATAATGCATTAGAGTTGGTCCAAAAGACGAGTTCATCGGATTAATGAATAAGATTTTACTAAATGACGATGGAATATACTGAGCAACGAGTCATTCATTGTATTAATGATACCAAAATCATTGAAAATGAAAGGGTAGCTTAACTGGCTCAATGAAATATATTATATTTATATGATAGGTTTCAATCTGTTAGATCAAAACACATCACACCAGAAAATAAAATAAAATACTTCAAATCCTGTCAATATGGGAGTGCCGCAGGGATCAGTTTTGGAACCTGTTCTGTTTAGTCTATATATTAATGATATAGTACTTTTTTCTATCGGAAATTTATTTAACCATTTATGCCGATGACAAGCTGCGATTAAGTCTAGGAAAGACATGATCTTTAATGCGAGACATGGACATTGGGGGATTGGACCATTGTTCATAGATCATGTACAATTACAGAAAGCTCAATCCACTAAGTTCTTAGGCGTTACTTTTGAAGACAATCTTGTGTGGACCAAACATTGTCAAGGTTTAGCTAGTAAATTACATAGTAAATGCTACGTATTTCTTTGTTTGCGTTTGCGAATATCTGTGGAGTCTTGTTGTATTATGCAGAAATACACTCTCGCCTAAGATACGGAATTTTGTTATGGGAGTCCTCAGCAGCTGCTAGAAGGGTGTTCATGGTCCAAAAAGTAATACTTAGATCCTTAACGGGTGTTCATTTCAGTGAATCATGTGTACCACTGTTTCGTTAACTTGTATCTATATAATGGAGGCAACAGTTTATATATTTAGGAATTTGCCTGATTTTTGTGACTGGTTATATACACTCTGTGTCTGCTAAGGAAATAAATTATTCTATTCTATTCTATTCTATTCTATTCTAATAGTCATAAGTATAATGCCTGATTTGATACAAAATTGTACAGCGAGATACAAACGCTGGCTTAACCTTAACCTTTATCTGTTTTTCTTCTTTTTTTTTCGCTACTCCGAGACACTTCGCTGTCAGCAAAACTAATAAAGTCTATTAGATTTATGTCGTTCAATACTTTAACACCGAGGCCGACGCAGCTTGTTCGAGAGAGCTATTGACACCGGACGCAGGATAGATAGAATAAGGTAGAACCAACCATAATGCGATTTATTTTGCAATATCCTTGTCGGTGTAATAAGGAAACACTATTTATAGGAGGGAACTCAATAAATCCATAAATAGATACGAATTAGGTATAAGAGATTAACTGGATATTTAACACCGAGAAAAACAAAATGATTTATGATTTGATGAAATACGACTTAATAGGAATATATCGGCATCACCATGTGAGTCTACTTTACACTACTAACTATATTTATTCCCGTCGGGAAGTAATAATGTTGATCGTCTCAGTGATAATTGGTTACAAAATGTGTTTGCTTTTCGACTAAATGTGTATATAAGTGATAGAGCCAATCTATGAATGAAAATTAAAAGTAACTTGTACTATATCCTCTGTTTGCTCCCATTATTGGAAATAAATAAGATTGTTGACTCACAGTAGCGGGATGTGTATACGAATGTTGGATTTCGATAACAGAGGTTATAAAAATGGAAACGGGTAATAAGGAAGCGCTATATCACGTATAAACAATTTTCTACATAATTAAATCATTCCAGTACGCAAATTGCAACTGCATTATTCAATGCGTCTTTTGTCGAATACAAATACATATGTAGGTGCACAATCTATTTATTTTCTTTTTACATTTTTTTTTAAATGTTTGGAAAATATTCAGGAAATAATAATTTACTAAAACAATGCTATAATATCTATTTCCCTATACGTGCAGTTGACCACCCAAGGAACATCGTTTTCTGCAATATATGTACTATCTGAAGATGAAGCAATGAATCGAAAAGCAATAAAACCTAGTTAATCTCGAACTAACAAGCATAAGTACGAAATATACGTATTATTATACTCCTGCCCGTATAGAGGCCAGTTTACTTAAAGATATATATCCTTCTTTTTGTCAAAAGGCCGGGTTATTCAACGCTGCACGTGTTAATGCACGTGCTTACTACATGAGCACTAGATATGATGTTTTTATTTGCTGTTTAAAAACTTGAGAGAAAGAAGAAGAAATTATTGAAGCTTATGAAATATATTTATATTATAGCACAATAAGAAATACAATGTTAGTATATGAAAATAATGTACTGCTGAGTACAGAATGAATTAATGAAAATGCAAAATGACTTTAAAAAATTAAAAATTAAATTAGCTAGCTCAACGGATGAAAATTTAATGGGCGCAAAATTACAAATAATCTCTGAGTTACCCTCGCGAATTAAAACTTGAATCTAGCCACGAAAAGTAAATTGTGAGTGAATGAACACTGACTTTCTTAAATACCCCAAAAATTGAAAAGGCTTAACTTAAAAATAAAAGAATTCTTAACCCAATGACGTTAATTAACAACCAGAAATTTATTATAAAAAAAAAGAAAAAAAAGTTAATTACAAATTTACAGAAAAAAAAGCCGTGAACAGAGGGTTCTGGCCTAAATCTAAAAACTGCACGTGATTCTAAAATTACAATAGAACAATGCTATTTCCTATATCAAAGCAAAAGATTAATTTGTTCGGGAAGATAATTCTAATTATACCAATACAATTCACGTGGTTTCAAATTAACACAAACAAAATTAAACGTGGAGAATTTCTAGCAAATAACAAAAATGAAAAACTAAATGCAAGCACAAAGCTTCTATTCACCCAACCCGAGGTGATTAATAATTTAATACGAAACAGCAAAATGAAAAACGTTTCCGTTTTTAATTAATTCTTTAAAATATAATAAAGAAATTACAACTAAAATATATATGTTGATATTGAAATAATGACAAGGTAAATTCGTATTCCAATCCTTTTTATTTTAATATATTTACTGCGACATGTTTCGGTTTTTTCAAACCTTCTGGCAATAAAACGTCGTTTATTTGAAATGTATTACAAATATACACTACGCACTTCAGTGCGTCCTTGGCTGGCAATCGGGCCATTTAGTTGTGTTTTCTGTACGGTTTGTGATATTCTGAGATTTTAAATTGCATACGTTTTAATGTGTTGTTTTTCGTCTTTAATGTTACATCATTTTAATGTAGTTTTTATCCAGATTAAATGTTTCTTGAAGAATTTTCTCTTACTGCACCCACAGAATTTTTGACACATCAATCTTACATAATAACATACATTTGACGTTTCATTGCCAGAAGATGGTTTGAAAAAACCGAAACATGTCGCAGTAAATATATTAAAATAAAAAGGATTGGAATACGAATTTACCTTGTTATTATTTCAATATCAACATACATTACACCAATCCCCTGGGACACTATAGATTAAAATATATATCTTCCTGCACATAAATAATAAATGATTTTACATCTACGATGTGTACACATCAATATAATAACAATTATTATAAAGCGAATTCCTTGATGGACGAAATAAAACAATTAACGCGAAACAAATACGATATAAAAATGTAATATAAAATGGCAGCAAAGAATTTAAAAATACAAGTACTCACGCTAGCGTCTACCAAGGAACTCTCGAACATCCTACTACAATCGTATTCTTACAAAAATCCTACTCTCGACTACGTACAACACAGCCGCACAAATCACCGACAAAATCTAAAAGAAAAAGCGCTAACAACAAGAGCAAATAAAAGACATCTTAAAGAGTGAAATTAATTAAAAAAAACTTAACACTAAATTAAATAAATTATACAATTAATTCTTAACTAAAATTATACAAAAATAAACATAATTATGGAAATTTCTCGATACAATGAATCAGCAGTTTTAAGCAAATCAAAATATGCAACACAAAATACACTCGCGGTATGTGGGTTGGCACAGCAGTACGTTGCATATACTTTTTGAATATACTGCATATTTTTTTTTCTTGTAAAATTGAAATTTTTATTCTAAAAGAGTTGAGTACTTTTATTTCAAAATAAAGCGAACGTAACGTAAACATAAAAAAATAATTGAATTTATCTAATCGTAATAAGAATGAATGTCAAAAATATATTATTTAAATACCTTTTTAAATAAATTATTATTTATACTACTGTTCTAATTTATATTATTATTCATCATTCAAATTAAATTAATTCTGGAGCATATTTACATTATTAATAATGTAGGTTTCTTTCATTTATAGTTATGCATTTTGCGATCCTGTCTTTCTGGCGAGCAGATAATTGTTAATATATTCGTAATATAGTTGGGTCGTTTTAATATCGTGCAAAACCCTATGTTTATCTGAACTAAATTTCCTTCATCACTTTTAGAAAAAAAAGTAATAGTCGCAGGTAAAGAGAACCTGAAATATGCTGCACCTGACCTTCAACATTCAATATAGTATTAAATGTCGGTAAGAGCGATTGAATAAAGTAGGTGATACAAGACATTATTTTTAGATAGTACATATAATTCACTAAAAAGTGGTTTAGAAGTATAAAAATATTCTTTCGTGATTAAAGAAGAAATTTTAGGGAGACCTGAATTTTGTATTTCAGTATACACTGTATTTTTTTTATTATAATAAACATGATGTATATTATTTATTATATACATAAAATTAAAATCGTGTTTTGCTATTATCTTAGAGGGCTGTAATTCATAGTCAATATGGCCTTGTATTCACATGCTGGCACAGGTAAACCGTAACTTTTAAATGAAGATTCAGGTAGTTATCACCACTGGAGGTGTAATAAAACCAGTGCAGACATTAAAAGTAGATTGTAGTAAACTAATAAATAACTATTGAAGTCTTGAAAAATTGAAAAATCCACCCCACTTTTGTATTTCAAATATGTCGTATCCTACTTAAACGGAAAGAGTATAAAGTATTGTAACCCATTTCTTTATATTTTTTTAAACACTTAAAGAAACTAATAAGTGAACATTGAAATATCGACCAACCTGTATATCTCCATCGAATGGATTTCATAATATTACAAACGTAATTCAAATTAACGTTTGTAGAATGGTTTCCTACAGCAGCTAATTTACAACTAATCGTTCTGCTATACCCGCATTTCGAGTAGGGAATAAATTAAAATACCAGTGCACTATAAAAAAGCGCTATAAACGTATAAAACGGGTCGTAAAACTATATGGAAGCGCAGTGGTGTAGAGATCCGAAATTCGAAAAACGCTCTTCTACCGTCTCGGTCCGCATCTATGAATGTATGTCAACTAAGAACGATATGGTAATTACGAAATGCCGGGTTGACGTGACCTAGATGCTGTGAATTCCTAACATAAGTTTGCAAAAACTTCGAATGTTCATTTAATTGCGGGATATTTCGAGTTCCTAGAAAAAGCTTCGGTATTCTAGTGGAATGGTGCTCATTAAGTTGAATCAATAGTGCGCACATTACTTTAAAATAAAATACCAGACTATAAAAATTGCTAAGAAAAAAATTTCCCAACAGTCCAGCGAGATATAATGGCCAGGAGTGGTTTTTGTACATTGTACATAATTAAGTAATTTTGAGAGGATACGTGTGTATATAATTTACACAAATTACTACTTTATTCTGGTTTATTGTTAGATATCCTAAAATAGAACAAAATTACGTGATGGATTCCGGCATCCGTGTTTGAATTTTTGAAATAGCAGTGTTATTTCACGCAAAAACTTGCTGCTTACCTTTTGAATAATTGCCAAGTATGAGAGGTTATTGTGCTTCGATTTAATAAACAAGTTCAGTATGTCCGCTAACCTTAAATTAACGTGTTTACGTCCTTCAACTTTACTTAATATTTGTCTACGCGTACTACATGAAGATGGCGTTAGGAAATCCTACCTCTTCGTATACACTAAAACAGAGTACTTGTTTACTGTAACCCTTATTTGGTAACGTTTGTGTTTGACTAAACTTCTTTAATGAACATTTTGTTTATATTTTCCTTTTTCAGATGCAATTTCTTTCAATTTTTTCAGTGTAACTTTGTTAATAAATGCGGTTGTCGAAGAAGGTTCGGCCGCGACACCGCACCAAACTTTTTATTTCACTTACGTCTGGATCCGATATTTTAATATAGTTCTTTAATTGACTGTTACATTCAACTGTTTCTATTTATGCATCTTGAAGAAGCCAAATTATATACCGAAACCGCTAGTGGAATAGAAAACTAAAAATGTAGTAAATAAATTACATTAATTAGGAAATACCCATTTCAAAGTCAAACTTCATTGAGAAATTTTATATTCTTTTTAATCAATAAGCACATAAATCATGTATTTAGTACTTTGAAATTTAAAAATAATAATAAATAACTTAAATATTTCGTTAGTGCAAAATACGGTTTGTTTAACACTATGCGCAGAACATCTCAGTATCTAAAGGATAGTTGATTGAATATTTTGACTAATAAACCTTTTGGTTTTCTAAAACAATACAAAATTTACTGTTTTGCCTTTTTGGATGTATTACAGCCTTTCTAAGATTAGTAATTTTTATACGAGTCGGTAGTGTTTATGTTGTACTTCACATCGATATGAATTTTGTTCCAAAACACGAACTGTTATTATCAAATCTTTGTATGCTAAATTTTTGTAGTACTTCTCATTTACCTCCGTCGTCGTTTTCTTACGTACAGTTCTACAAATAGAGATAAAATAAAACTTTAGGTTACGTTATAATGTAGAAGTTGTTTTATAAATAAAATATCGATTTTGTTATATGAAAAAGATGCAATAGTGTTTTCAAAATCCATAAATTTCTCTATATTACATAGTTCTTTAATAGAACTGTTAATTATTGCTGTTATATTGGTATTTTACCATATTTACTATTTGCTTGAAAAAGTTATCCAAAAGTGAGGATGGATATAAACCACTAGATTCAGAATCCAAGATATCGGATCAAGAGTCTGAATTCAAAAATTTGGATAGCGTTCCGACTGGATACCATATTTCGGGTAACGATTCCGGACAGTCGGGTCCAAAGCATTCTGGCAGCAGCCCTTGTAAATATTAAAATGCCTATTTTGCGCTCAACAATTTCATTTAACTTATTTCAAATTTTTGACAATGGGTTACTAGAATATGATTTGATGTTTGAACTGTTTTCATCGTATGTTGGATTGCTTACATATAAACACTCTAAACAATCCAAGAGACAATGGAAACAGCTCAAACATCAACTGATATACAAGGTCATTTGTAAACATATGCTGCATTTATAATATTATTTAGATAGAAATAGTTATTACAGGCAAGGCGATGATCCGTATTGTTGAAATATACAAATATGCAAATATGTTAGGTGTTTACATTGTTAATTAGATGATTGGCTTATTACCGGTACTTATTGAATTACGCTTGGAGCACCATTGGACGATAATCAATGACTATTATTATCGTTATTATTAACAATTTCATTAAAATTTTTGAATAATGCCTACATAATCAGATATACCCTCAAATCCATCGTTTGATTTTTGTTCATCATCAGCACGGTGATAAATCGACTACCACTAATCTTGTTGAA
This sequence comes from Protaetia brevitarsis, assembly GCA_004143645.1. Lineage (NCBI taxonomy): Eukaryota > Metazoa > Arthropoda > Insecta > Coleoptera > Scarabaeidae > Protaetia > Protaetia brevitarsis. The sequence goes on along the minus strand of RXPK01003098.1, from coordinate 16,350 downwards.
TTTACCAGAAACTTACTACAAACAATAAGTTGGCAAACAACAGCGATGGCAACTTACAAACTGACGTTATTTTTACGAATTTTTCGAAGGCTTTTGACCATGCTGATGTTAAGCTTGATTGTATTGGCTTTTCGTCGCGCCTTATATCTTTTTTTCTTTCATACTACCTTACGGAAAGAACACATTATAACAAATACGAGTAATAATACAACATACAGTAACAAATAATAGTCGATGACCTATCATCGACTTGTATTATTTTTCTTTGTTTGGAGTACCGCAAGGTATGTACTAATTTAGGTGTTACCGGCTACTTCGATTGGGATTTTTTAATCTTTAATTTTCATATTTGCTTCATGGATGACATTGTTACAATTCGTAAAAAACAATGATGTCCTTAAGATGTTAGGATTTATTATACGAACTCCTCTTAATCTTGTTAGCGCTCGACATGTATGTTAGAATAGGTACAGCGACATTTTCGTAAATTCCTTTATTTCCTCGTTTATCCAGCTGAAGGATTTAGCTATATTTCCCCTTTGGAAGTGTATCATTTTAAGTCTTTGGACTTGCGACTTTCTTACAAAGAAAAAAAATAATGTGGGAAACTGAATAAAGATTAAATGTAATACCTAAAGTATTTAGCAAAAAAACAGTTAAGTAACTAAAATTGTTCAAATATCCATTTATAATTTACTATTTTTGCTAATGTTGTTGCTGTAAGAATAGTCAAATAAGAACTATTCATTAAGCGTATTAAAAAGAAAAGTAGTAATTTTGTTAAGTCGACTCTTTATCTATTTCACCTAGGGGTTTTATAGATCTATTTGGATGTATTTACTATTCTTTGTAGCTGGTTCCGCTACCAAAAAAAAAAGATGACTCTGCTGGGCTTCCGGGCTGGGTGTGCGTACTGAATCTTCTTCTGGATCGTTGCTCTGATGGTTCTTTGGGACATTCCGTCTATCGCAAACCTACACATTCCTATCGTTACCTAAATGCCTTTTCACACCGTCATTCTGCCCAATGCAACATGTTTTTTTTTAGTCCAAAGGGCGATTGCCATATCCGAACCTAATTTTCCCTATACATCAGAGAGCTATCCAATGCTACTGATATTCTAATCAAGAATAACTATTCTGGACACCAATCCAGCGTACCATAAACGGGCACCTACATCCTAAATCCAACATATCCGAAACACAGCTATTCCACATCACTTCACTGCTTATCTTCTCTACATCCAAGGTGTTACCGACCCTACAGGAAAAATCCCGTCCAATCACACCATCAAAACCGTTTTTAAACCTAAGTTCAAACTTTCTCACTCGTTTCCTCTCAAAGATTGTAATCTTTCCGAATCCCGCTAAAATTATCAGCTTCAATCAAATTGTCAGCATCAGACACTATCAACTCTTTACCTTGTCACTTATCCCCAAAATCTTCTGTTAAATGAGGTAGTGTCCAATTTTGTAATAAGATGTTTATAGCACTATCTGCTTTTATACTCACTTGTAAGACAAACTAAAATATGTAGATTATAATAGACCTACCGTGTATACGCGGCTAACACTATTGTAAGGTATGGTAGAAGGAGAGCTCAAATAAAAAGCCAAGTTAGACCTAAGCAATGCCTTTATTGTACGCTATTAGAGATTCGTACAAGAGAGTCCAAACAACAGAGCTCTCCTCGCGAAGAGTCCCCTCAAGATAACTCAGATGAATATTTTCAACAGAGAATCTCCACAATAGAACTCTTCACTAAACTATTATAATTATTACCTATATAGTGCAACCGTATTCCCACCCCTGAAGGCTGATTTTCCGCAGTATATTATTACAAATTATTGTTTGTTTTAAGTGATTTTGCAATGCTCATATATTACTTTTCCATTATTTCTTTATCTCGCACATGAAACTCCTTCTGTTGCAAAATTAATTGATTAACTAAGCAAATCAGATCAGATGTTGACTGGCGGGATCCCATTAAAAATGAGTCTGACTGTTTATTTCCTGAAAGCCCCCCGACTATACACTCCTATAGTATCACTTTGGATTTGCAGTATACTTGCTATGTTATTATGATAGTAGCATTCAAAATTCATTTTCATCATTGTTTTCTTTCATACTTAATTTTAAATGTCATTTTAATTTAATACTAAAGTTATGTGTTGCTAATGCTGTGTAAAATTTATTACTTACTATAGCTTATATTTTATATTTCACTTCTTTATAGATCGATTTGTTTTTCTTATTTGTTTATTTGTATTGCTTGATTATTTATATTTAGGTTAGTTAGTTACTCTTTATTTTTTCTTTCTTTATTACTATTATAGGCAATTTATTAATAATTGTTTTTACTATAGGGGGTTCTTCCATTCAAGGTTTGGATGGAAGAACAGGGGTTGATATTTTACATATCTACCAACTGAATCCGGCCTTGTGATTGATTTCGTGTCAGTAAAAGTAATGTTATTATTATTAATATTATTATTAATAAACTAGTCTATTTATGAGTTTAATTAGAGATTTCATTTAAACAAACACTCCTCTTAATTCTTCACGATACTTATGGGATGAATCACGGCCTAAGTGTATTTGCTTCCCTTTTGGTATAAGCGCACACAAATATTTTGAAAACGGAAACATTTTCAAAATATTTACGTTCGGATTAACATCATTTCACTGTTAATAGTGTCCGTAAGGAGCGCGAACTATAAACCCTGGGAGCGCGTGATTCATGCACTAGAAAATCTACCGCTCGAATATCTATACGGCGATGTTGTTGCACGTGTAATTCTTAAATACATATACGAATCTCTGCATTGCCTATCGTAGCAGGGAATCATTGCTTTACTTGGGTTCAGCACGGTTAAAGGCTTTTTTTTTTTCTGGATAGCGATCGAGTAGGTATCAAATGTTCCGACGATGGTATGGTACGCGTAATGACAATCCTAAATCAAACAGGATATGCGAGAGCAAACAGGGACGAACCGTTCAATTTTTCCGTCCGTGTACGCGTTTCGGAGCTCCACGCACACTCCGTCGCACACATGTGTCCCTTCTACTGTTCTTTCCACAGGACAGACGGACCGGTGTATGTATAAATAAATGTGCATCGCCGTTCCGCCTTCTCTGTGTTCTGGTTTCCTCCTATAAGTGACAGATGACCCCCAATAGAATACGCGCGGTAAATGTTTACAGAGGAATACCATTAGGGAAATTTCAATTAGTCCAAAATTCGGATTTAATTCCACATCCTCCGTGTTGTCTCCGTTTTCTATGCGTTTATTATGGCGTACGTAGGCACAACAAGCGCATACCGGAACGCGGCGGCGTGGTTTATGCGATTGTTTACCCCGATACCTATAGACACGTACGCGCGCATACTTCATTTCCCATTGTTCCCGTTCTGATTTATTGTGATCAATTCATTTCTGCTAATTTATCGTTGCGATCGTAAATACGTTGAAAATGGTGTCGATATTCGACGCCGCGCCGTCCGTGTTTTTATGGCGATTCGAATGGGATACGTTAAATTACTGGGGAAACAACAACCGTAATAGCCGCCTCCAACGGGAACGCCGTGTACGAGTACATTGTTATTGAAATCACTGGAATACCAATTTATTTCTTTTGATACTGGAGATAATTTGATTTTCGTCTTTTTTTATAAAATATCGAATTCACTGCTATGTCTAAAATCACAGACGATCGTGTAATTTTAGTCCAGTACAGAACGGAAAATATTAAACCAACAATTGTCAATGTTTATTATTTTTACAGTACCTTATTTAATGATTAAGAGAGAATGGGAAACTTCTGACTTGGAAATGCAATAAGTACTATAAGCCAGTGTTGGGTAAGTTAGGGAAAGCGATTAACCTTCTGCAGCGACTAGATATACTCTAGAGCTTCTAAAACAGTGATTTTTTTTGGCTGGTTCACTAGCGGTTAATCCATTCTCTTTATTTTCATCCAAATTTTGGAAAGCTCCTCATGACGATAGTATCCTTGAATGTTCTTATACATTTTGAGCACAAGGTTGAATAAGCGAATTAGTTGTTCGGCGAAATAATTATTGTTTCGTATTTGTTTTTGCGAGTATACTAACTAAAACGGTCTGTTCCCAGGTAAAATGATAACAATAACCGATTGATAATATTATCCGTGATCACATTAAGCGGATTTCACTGTAATTACAAATCATCCTAAACCTAAAATAATAATAAAAATATAATAGAGTAGTCACGCGATTATGTACGATCGCCTCAAAAAAAAAAAAAGGCATAGGGAAAATAAGTCATAAGGAAACATAAGGAAAGATATATCTCCTTTAATCTACCAGCGATTGCGCGTGTGCTGATTCTAAGGATTATTTTTTATTGAATTGTTCGGCGGACAGGATGAAGTAATTTCTAGCCGAAAAGGTTGCGGCAACTTTGTCGCATAACATCAAGGGGATTAGCTTTCCGGATGATCTTTCTTTTGTTTATTTTAGGCATCGATTACTTCCGGGTTTTCAGATGGTATAATCTGCAAATACTTAAAATGTGTTCTTGTATAATTATTTAAAGAAATAAATTTACTGAAACCACTACTTCGAGTACAAATATAGTTTAAGGTTTAGTTTGATAAAAATTTCTTAAAGTGAGTGTGTAAAAAAATATCACACATAACTGGCAACTGATATAAAAAAAGTCTAAAAAACCTAACACACTTTGGAAGAAATTGTTTGGTATATTTACTTAAAAAGAAACCGCTATTCTTTCATAATGTTTTATTTCTATTGCTTTTTATACAGCATAAATCGAATTGTAGTTTTTAGAATTTCTACATAAAATGAGGAATAAATGTTTTGACTTTAAAAATTTAAGAATTAAGATCCTTCATCTTAACAGTAATATTAAAAATACGAACAAGAAAAGATCATGATAGGTACCACATGAAATTGTTCTTATTGAAATTATTACAACAAGTATTTAGTTATAATTATTTTGTTCTTCTAGAGATTTTCCATAGAAAGTTTGTCCCTTCAATTGAATGAGGAACAAGCAAGTAAACCACTTGTTTTCCAATATTCTTACCTATTGTAAATAACTAAGCGAGTAAACTGGTAAATTCAATATTAGTAATAAATTATGGACATTTATATATTGATGTAACAATAAGTTATATACATCTTATTATAGCTAAAATAAAAACAATTTAAACTAGAACTACCCACTAAATTATTGTTTACAAAAATATTTATAATTAACGAATTAATGTATTTCTGCTAATAACTCTAATAATTAAGAAGAATATTTTCCAAGAAAAATTTAGATCACGCAGGATTCGAACCTACATACTCTCGTTTACCGGACGAGCGCTCTACCGATTGAGCTAGCGAGATGTATGCAGATTCATGCGACAAATCGACATATGTCGATATCAGATCTTGAAAAGCCGGCACGACGGCGAATATGTAAGGATTGCAAGCTTACAGTACATTTATAATGATAACTAAAATAAGAAATAATAATAAAATAATAATAAAATAATAAGAAAAATGCTGCTCCGTTTTTCACAAATCATGAATTTGAGATGAAACAGAGTAAGCCAGCAAGTGATCTAAAAAAACAAAAGAACAGCAGTACTATTCTCATACTTAACATAACTCAAATTAATATTCTAACAAATAAATTAATTAAAGATTTATTTTTGAATGCTTATTTAATGTTAAAAAGGTATAATTTATCACTAACTCAGACCACTAATGGTATAAAAGGCTCATTTATAAATACGTAATTCTTTAGCAGCATTACTAGAAAATTTGCACCATTCGACCGACTCATTATCTCTAGTATTTGCTTCGCGTCGTGGCCAATTTTAACCCGTTAGCTAATGCCAAGCTTCCGTACGCGACCGCACTTATCCTGAGAGGACATTAATAAAAACATTCACGCTGTTTTGTTATCCCGCCATCCACACAGTCACAATGCGAATCATTAACCCTCCAAGTTCTACACCAATATTATTATATTTATAGTTCTACAAAAATATTATGTATGTAGAAAATTACCGAAACTCGTTATTAATGCTACCCCCTCATACGATACATTAACCCCCTGAAACGCGTAAACTTACAGATAAATTTCTAGTTACCTCTATTTACACTTATATCCACCTAAGCTGCCATGATGAAATTTATACTTAAATGTTTTTTTAACTACGCTAGCCGAAATTAAACCATACCTAATTATTGCACTATACCTGAGACACTGCTTTTTTTTTTGCTAAATGATTCGTCCTCTCTTTATAGAATGTAGGTACATACATGATCCCTAATACAAAAAAAAATTGCACCCCCCTCGCGCAACGTACCCCACGTATTTAATAACAAATCAGTGGCATTTTTAAAATCCTAACGCCTCTAATATAGATAGTACATCAGTTATAATTGGCAGGTCCAGTATAAATTCCCACTCGCGCCTAATATAACGTACTGCCTGATTTATTGCAACTAATTCTGCCTGAAAATTATTGCAATGACCCCCTAATTTAAACTTTTATTATATATTTCAATACCCCACTTATAAACAACAAAAGCGCTCCTGTGCTACCCCACCCTCCGATCCAGCCGTGAAAGTTTCTAAACCCTCTCGAAAGTGCCTGTAAGTTTTCTAAATCGCCCGGTTCTAATCTAATTCCTGTTACTGCAACTAAACCCTGAAACCCTATTTTATTTGCGTCCCTACGAAATTTAAGCTTCCTCAAATGTAAATCTACTGATAATATACCCGAAATAACGCACGCCGCGTCTGCCGAAATAGATGAATACGCCTTCGCGGCTCTAACCGTTAATAATCTTGGCGCGGTAACACAGACAGGGCAACGTTGGCTGACGGGCACGAATATGTTGGCGGAATGTTGCCAATGACAGCCGGCGTTTCGTGAAAATGTGAATAACAGTTTTATATATAACAGATACTGTGTAGTAGACGTATGGTTTGCTTCCAATTAAATGAGGATTCGAAGGAAGTCCGATTAGAAACTTTCTCAACGTGACTATTGGAAGTGATCACTGCACTTAAATACAATCAACGATGCAAATGGAAAATAATGAAGCTTTTTTCTATTGTAAATGGGATGGAAAGTTTATTTTCGTAGGATTAACTTTTAGGTTTTCCTTAATACACCAACCTTCCCTTGTTTTCAGAACTTATTGAAATGATGCTTGCGTTTTTCTCCATTATGCAATATTATCTGCATATTCCTGGGCATAATAGCTATCATTTATTCCTTTTAGTACAATACAAATAGAACTGGGTCTCTTTAAAATAGATTTAATCTTAATTTTGTAGCTATTACAGAATTTGTTCTGCTCAAGTAAAAGCTGCATTTAATAATATAAGGTGGTATTGTAGACAATACAAGTTTTAGTACTATGTATGTGACAAGCAGCGGATATTCACTTACATGGAAGTAGGGTGATACAGTTTGATTGGCAGATATGGATACAGATGTGCAGTTTTGATGCCCCATGGGCTTCAAACACACTCTGGCTGTATACATATATAAATGACAACGTCACTCATGACACCACGTTGCATGGTAACATTCATTTATATTAAATATTAAGAATGCGTCAATAAAGTGATTATCAGTACTTACATTTAAACTGTAAATGCGTATTTGTTTCTAGTGAACAATCCTGTCTAATTAAGATAAACTGTATAATGTGTTGTACATCATAAAATTAATTATGTTATACAAGTTAGTGTAACAGTTTAATTTCTTTTTTATTCTGCTCGACGTACAGATTATATAAATGTTCCTTTATAATTAACTTCTAAAATTAGAGATTATAAATGTATGTTTACGTGATGAATAAAATAATATCCAATATCATTGCTCTTATACATAAATAACAGGCTGCTATATCCCTTAAAATAAATAATGACTCATAATCTTTAAGTATAAACATTACTGCAAGTATATTGTTCGTTTGAATGGTTTCGTAACAATTTCTTCTTAATAAGTAGGACGATCATGTTTTATCTATTAATTACATTGTCTATTTTCTTAACTAACTAATTAAAAATTAGTTTATTTTGACTTTGCGCGTCCTTATCAAGCATGTAAACGTCTACATAGACAGCATTGCATCTAGTACTGTATATATGTATGCATGCATATGTATACATTTATGGATACATGAATACACATATAATTCTAACATTGTATTGTGCATTGGCGCAACATGCATATACTACGTATGTATATTAGAGCAGTGCGGTTATCTTGGCGCCTCATACTTTACCATATCTCGCTCGGATGTAGAATGACATATTGCTGGTGCTCAATACAACAGGCCGCCTTGGTTTTTTTTTTTATTTTTCCTTTTTTCGGTGCGCTTCTGAACACGCCGGAAAAATATATTTCAACTGATAAGAATGCTTTTGCTAAATATGTACACTACGCAAATAAATCGAACTTAATATTGATGTTCTTTACTATTTATCATTCATCTATAGGATTTACCTTATCTACGTGCAAAGATTTACTTTTCCAACAACATAAAACTGACGGATGAAGACGATCAATTTGAATTTATTGAGTTCTCAACACGATACCGCTAAATCCTAAATTACCCTAAAGCGTACTATTATAATATTACAGATTGATGTAATTAACCCATCCCGTTCCCTTTTTATACAAGCACTAATTTTACGACGACGCTTTTTAGATGTTGTCGCGCTCATATAGCAGATGAACAAACACGAGATCTAAATTTAACGTCCTCTACAATTATATATAACTCGCGTAAGAGCGAGCAGCCAGAGTGCATTTTAATTAGGCTGCACTTTCGCAGCGAGAACAATTTGTTCCCTACTCGTGCAAACTCTTAATCAACTTCGACAGCTGTTTTAATTATACGCAAATTTAAAGATCGTGTTGCGTATTTCCTGTCTAGGATAATCTGCTGGGGCAATTAGAAATAGTCAACAGAATTTGGGTAATCTATACGAATCTTTTTTTAATCAGTTGGTGCAACATCAAAAGCATGTGGTAGGGCGGGATAATTTTTCCCCGAAAATCCAATTTCAAATTACTAATTTGAGGAATCTGCTATAATGCAGGGCAATAATCTATTATCTATTATGGAATTTGTTAGGTTGGAGAATAGGTTGGAAATCTGTACAATACTTTTATTATACTTTTTCCGATACAATTTTATTGAATTAATAAATATGCCACAATAATTGTTTCATTTATTGTTGCCGCTGGGAGTATTCGTTATAAATGTCTTTTTTATTTATTTTATTGTTTGGTATAGAGAGGTAACCCTAGCTCCATCCGGGATGGGTAAAAAGTTCCCCAATTGTTGCATCGCAGGTGCGTATATTTGGTAGTATCATACCAGATATAATTCTAGGGGGAATGGCATGTCAAATGTATTGAAACGAAACAATTTTGCGCCATCTATTGAAATGTTCAGAATTAAAACATCAGAGCGCGTAGTACGAAATTATATATGGGTTTAAAATAGCAGGATTTAATGCATATCTGAAGCGGCTGTATTGTTGTCTGTAAGCATCTGTATATAATACATGCTTACAGATAAACATACATACGCTACAGATACATAGACGTATATATAGTTTTATTTTCATGGTTTAGCTAACTTCTTTCCATTTTTAAAATTCAAATTACCAAATGAATATCTTTATTGCTATGTCGTTCCACCTATCTATATGCTAAACCAAGAAAAACAAAATTAAGATATATTTGGAAATAAATGGAAAGAAAAATATGCATTTACATATTTGTTTTGGAACAGCATATCTTATAACAAAAATTTAAATTGCGTTTGTAATATTAGAAACACTGGTAAAATAATTAGCAAGGTTGCAAGTTCAACAAGGTTTATTTAAGTCATAATATAATAAAAATTAAAACTATAAAACAATCCTTAATTAAATAACAAATTAACAAAGGATATTGGTGAAAGAAAATGAGCTATTTTATTTTAAAACCCTCTTTTTGCAATAGGCAAGGGCTTTCTCATAAATAATATCACCTTTGGTTTCCCTGATGAAAATATATAAAATATATAAAAAAAAATATATAAGTGTAATCCAGGTATGCATATAAAAAATGCATAATGTAATAAATGAATTTAGTACTAAATACTAGTAATACCGGAGATATAAAAAATTACTAAAAATAGTTTTTTTTTGTTCTGGATACAGATGCGTACGACAAGTATTTCTGCTTGAAGAGCTTGCAAGTTTTGCCCAGAAGCTATTTAGAATCGATATTTCGAAGCAATAACTTTCAGACCCACCGTTGTTCCATCTTAAATCTGTCTGAATCTCATATCAAAGCATTCTCTTTCAGATGTTGTTGTTCCTAACACCGATCCTTCACAGCGCGAAATCGGCACTTTGAACAGTTACTTGAATTATTTTCTATTATATTTTATTTTGTTTCAAGCAAAACTGTGATAGTACCAAAGATTCACAAAATTTCGTTTTGATTTTGGAATTTAGGAGGGTTAAACTTGTCCAATTGCAGCTTTAGATGTGACATCAGTTTAGGCTATGGGCTCCAATGATTTTCCCAAAAAGTTTGCGAAAACTTCATCTTTTTGCTCCACTTCGTCCTCTGATCAAGTATTACAACTAGGCATGGTTCCTTTGTGATTATTCTCTAAGCACCTTATATTATTTTTATATTATTCAACTTTTTAATTATTATAATGGGTGGAAAGAAATTGAAACGGCATTCGAAAAAATTAAATCTATTGGGTTTATCGAAATCAGCATCCTTTCTCTGTCTTACCTAGTAAATTGAAAGAGATGCATGCATGTGATTGGGTTCGAATGAGTCACCTTTTAACCAGTGAAGATGAGAATAATAATTGAACAACGTAATATTGTTATTGAATAAAAATTCGCGTGTTACTAACTACTGCACATTTTGCTTAAGACCATCTTTTGCAATAACGTCTGTTATCCGAACAAATTTAGTTTGTTAAAATTAAATATGCGTAGCAATTATATTATTGTTACGGATACTTAGATAATTTAACAAAAGATCTTCACGATTTTAACGAGATCATGAAACACATACACACTTCTTCGTTTGAATTTAGTTTTATTAACTGGAACTGTAAATAGAAAAAAATATAGTTAAAATTCCCATTAATATTTCTTTTGATAATCTTCTTCGTATTTTTGACAGTTCTTTCAATGTGTCACTAAAAGTTTTTTTTTATATAAAATAATTAATATTGAATGTTTCTAAATTCTTCAAACATACTGTGTACATAAAATTAGCATATGAAACTTTAAGACATCATTACATTGAAGAATTTGTTATCATAGTAGTAATAAACACACACTTCGTTAAGATCGAACGTCGACCTTGTACATTCCACTTACTTATTAGTTACTAAAAAGAGAAATACAAGATGAGTGCAAAGCATAAAGTGTAATATTCTGACAGAATTCACAAAGTAAACGCCTGAAGAAAAAAATCTTTCATGCGAGCAAAATTATAACACATGTTTCCCGGACGCAGCAAAGCATGGTGGTAATTCACCTAAATTACGACCGCTAAAATCTCAAAATAACCATAACCTCTCACACAAATCAATAGCACCATCTTAATTCCTAACAGATTTGTTGATACCCCATGAACTAGCTCCATGTGAAACTCTCCATGACTGACGAAGTATGTTTTAACGCCTGCATATTGCGCATTAAGCTCGAAATAGGCACATTACACGCTAGAAACTGCGGCCGTGATCCGATACGTATAGTTCTCAACCCACGACAAAAGTGCCGTACGCTAGCTTTGGTGTTGTTAATTTGTGCGGCAGTATTTCAGGTTTCCTTTTCATATCGATGCATACGAATCAAGCGCTTTTACTGCACTATTCATAACTATTACAACGTTACTGTTCTGATATGTGAGGAATATAAATTACGATGGGGCAAAGGAAGTTCCATAAGTTTATAAGCAAGCAGTTCGGTTAAAAAGGTTAAAAGTAAGAATTTTCACGTACTTTCTCCTTTATCGGTCGCGTTAATAAGTATTAATTTTAATTAATACAAGCAGTAAGGAGAAAGACTGGCACAAACAACAAATATGGCTGGGAACATAGAACATAGCAACACTTATAGCAAAATAAATATAACTGACAGAAGAAATGTTAAAGATCGGAGTAGACTTAATTGGAATAAGTGAAATTAAAAAGAAAGGGAGTTTGAACTTACAATTACCAAACAAATACTACCTTTATTGTGTAGTGGTAAACGAAGGACAACCAATGGAAGGTGGAGTTGAAACAATGATATCGATGAAAATAATAAACAATTTTACACTAACAAATTGAAGAGTAGCAGATGTTGAAGTAGAACTAATTTTAAAAGTTAATATAATACATATTACGTATTGCTGTGTACTGATTGAATTAAATGAAATTGCAAAATGAATTTAACAAAGAAATAGAAAAATTAAATTAGTTAGCTCAACGGATAAGATTTTTAAATTGAACAAAAGAACAATTAACCTCAGAGTTACTCTCGCGAATTAAAACTTGAATCTAACCACGAAAAGTAAATTGTGAGTGAATGAAATCTGACTTACTTAAATACCCGAAAAATTGAAAAGGTTTAATTAAAAATAAAAGAACAGAATTTTGCTAATTAACAATCAAATTTATACTTCAAAAGGGTTAAATTACAACTTGTGTGGAAAAAACCGTGAACTGGAGGTTCTGGCTTAAATTAAAAACTGCATTTGATTCTAAATTAAACTAGGACAATGCTATTTCCTATACAAAGGAAGACAATCCAAAATCTTTCAATTTCAACCCACGTGGTAAGAATTAAAATAAACTAAGCGTGGACAATTACTAGAAATTACACAACAGAAAAACTAAATGCAAGCACAAAGCTTCTACTCACCCAACCAGGTGAATAAATAAAAATGAATCAGCAAATTGAAAACGGAAAATAAACTCTTTAAACTTTAATAGAGATAAAAACTAAAATATCTTCCCGAACAAAAATAAAAATGATCTTAATCTATAATGTGCACACTTCAATATATTAACAATTATTACAAAATGAATTCCTTGAAATGAATTACAAAATGGCAACAACGATATACAAAAATACGTCTACTCACGTCAATACTCGAACAAGGAACTTCTTAACAAAACTCTACAATTGTTTTTCCTACAAAAATCCCACACTCCTCACAACGCAGTCGTATTAACAATACGCCAATATCCAATAGAATCCGCATTAAATTACATAAACAAACGATAGACAAATAAATGAATGGAATTAATTTTAAAAAAAAACTTAAGACTTAATTAAGTAAATCATACAATTAACTCCTAAACTAAAACTTATACAAAAAAAAAATCGTGAAAATTCTCGGAACATTGAAATAAAACGAACGAAGTAAACATAACAACAAAACTATGCAACTTAAAATACACTCAGCCGTAACGCGGGTTGTTTAACCATAGCAGTATGTACTCCAAGACGAAGAAGAAATTGTAGAATTCTACTCTGACCTGTAAAAAGTCCTGGACATAATCACACATTGTAATGGGAGATTGGAATGCAAGAATTGATAATGATCAACACAAAGGATTGGAATGTTTTAGTAAATATGATAGTCACGAGGAAAAAATAACATACCGAAATGGAAAAAAAAATGCTGCAATCCTGTCAGATAAACGAACTATTATTTGGAAATACATGGTGGGATCAAACTAAAGGTGACATGTGCTGGAAGGGAGAAATGCTAAAAACATTAAATACTTACAAATAGAAATGAAAGAAGCAAAGACAAAATTAGGGGCTGAATTGGAAACATAACTAATTACGGCAGTATTTAAAACATACAGGTAGAGATGGAAAAACCAATTAAGAATGTATTAATGTATAAACTAAAACAAGATGAATATATATAATATAAGAACAACAAATTGAAGCAAATTAAGAATTTTAAAAAACAGGGAGAAAGAAAAATCTGAAAATGGACAATAAATGGGAGAAGAAATAAAGAAATAATATACAACAAGGGATGCGGAATAAGAAGATATAATTGTAGAAACAAAGAAAATATGTATAAGTCAAGGAACGGCCAAAAAGGGAAGAGTGAAGAGGAAAAACTGGGAAGAATTCGGAATAAACTTGAATAAAAGGTATGAAACAAACAATAGAACCTTTGGAAGTCAAGTAGGAACATGAAAGGAAAGTTAAATGAAGCAGGTAAGAACTATCAAGGACAAAACCATTAACTAAAATAGCGTCAGAAGAAGTTTTAGAGGTACGATCGGATAGGGTACCAACAGACATTCAAGAGGAAAAAGAAAAAGCCTAGAACAAGTCGACGACGAAATCCAATAATGGAACTTGTTGTGGGAATTAGAAGATAATGAAAAAATGAATCTATGAATCCATACGGTAAACGAAGTAAACACAGTAGTAGAACCAGAAATGATAAATACCTAAGGAAGGGAAAGAAACGGTATTAAAATTTTCGAATTGTATAGAAAAGCGAAGCGAATCGTCTGAAAAATAACACTGTCTGCTAGATAAAAAAAAAGGTGTGACGACTTAGAATGTGACGACTAAGCCTGTCCATCACCAACTTCAAATTATTTACAAAGGATTATAGAAAAGTGAATGAGGAGGGAAGTTGGAAACAAATTAAATAACGAGCAAAGCGCACATAGAGCTAGTAATCAAAAAATGTTAATAGACATATAAGAGAGTTTTGGCAAATCACTTAAGAGTAGAGGTAAACGTTAAAGCACGTGACAAAACACGGTATATGCAATAATGGGATGCCCCCGATCATTGCGAGGACCTTAAGAGAAAAAGCATGGGGAATGGCTACAATCGTGAGAGCCGTGGCACCGCGGATTCGATTTCAACTAGTGATGGATTGTGAGAAGTGGTGCCTTTGTTCTGGGGAACCATACTCCGCTTGTTAAACCTTACAGACTAAGATAAGATCGCTTCCTAAATTAACGAAACCATTTTCCTTATAAAAATGAGTAGATTGCAAATTGGATGGGTAAACCCGGTTTTCTTTTCTGTGTGTTAATTTTACTATAAATGAGTAAATATGGAAAATATGAGTTTGTGATTAAGCATTTGAGCAAAGAAACCGAATTTCGGAATGTCATATTGCTGTTCTACAAAGTTTTGCTGGCAATTGCAAATTTCAGTTTATCGACGATGTATTATCATCATAACGAATAGAGAACAAAAAAGATATTTAAAAGAAAACTAATGTTAAGGTTTTGGAAATCGGCTGGCATTAAAGGAATCAGAAGATTCCTGACATGGTTCCAGATTTTTCGTGGAGATGAATTCTGCAGAACTGTATAATATTGAAGAAAATTTAAGAATGCATACTTTTTAAGGCACGCATAAAACTACACAATGATGTTTAGGAGCGTGTTACTGTTGCCGGTAAGAATTAAAACTTAGTTACAACAGGATCTTTTCGCTATTCACGGGATGAAACTACAGATTATTAAATACTGTAAAACGGTATAGTTAGATACTCCAAAGTTATATTATAAGAATTTCTTATCTGGATGTCTTAAGAGTTATAAACCAACGATTTTGTTTACAAAAGAAAAAAAAATTATTTGTTTTTTTTTTAAATTTATTGACAGCTTTAGTTTCAATTATGTTTGTGTATGTTGTATTGTTTTGGAGTTTTTTTTTGTTAACCTCGTACATCAGTATAAATCTGATAAAATATATACTTGCTTTTGGATTTCAATATCAAGCAACGTAAAGTGAGTATTGTTTTGTTTGGTCATTTATTTTTTATTTATATTTGCGATCATTTAGTTTAGTTGTGTTAAAAACTAAGAGGGCCCCACGTTCAAATCAATTATCATTAAATTTCTAAGTAAAAGATGGTGTTTTTCGTTGTTAACTTTTTCCAGAAGTTTCATAACATCATAGCTATTATAACGAGTAATACGTCATCTTTTTCAAGCACCAATTAGTAATATGAAATTTCCTTAATTCACTAAACGGTAAGCATACGCTAAACGCATTTAAATATCCTAGGCCGGTATCAAAATAGCGGTTCGCGCAACAGCGATTACCTCACTTTTTAAATTCTATAATTGTAAATCATAAAGAAAGTGGGTGTAGGTTAAAGAATTACTTTACCTTTCTGACTCAAAACCTGCTTTCTGAAGAGTGGACGGATATCCATGATGATGAGTTGGGTACATAATGTAATAAAAATTAATTAGAATTATAAAGATATGAACAAGAGGGTAATTGGCGTGGTTAAAAAAAG
>RXPK01003097.1:0-37351 GCA_004143645.1 Protaetia brevitarsis | reverse complement strand
ACGGCTGTTACTTTGTGTTGTTGGAAACGCTTACTGATATGTATGTATTCCTTACTCAGATTCCGCCATTGTCCTCCATTAACAAATTAGCTAAGCTCCACCAATTTATTGTATGCATTATTAGGAAAAGCTAATAGGCCATACTAATAAACACCATACCACTGGTAGAAATAAATGCTTATAGCAAAACAATTTTCTTGAAATATGTTTATATTAAATACACATCCCTTAATGTAGAATAATTCCAATAAATCCCTAAACGTGTCACCAGGTGTCATTTAAACACAGTTTCAGATAGTAGCCAATAAGAATTCTATATTTACATTTTAAAGAAATTGCACAAGTTATTTCAACGCCAAACCAAAATTTGCCTGTATATAGAGAGAAACCAGCCGCCATAATTTGATTTATGTATCATCTTGTTGCTTTGTCGATTAGAGGTTGCTATTTTAACGTTTTTTTTTGTGTGTGTATAATGCAGTAAAATGGATATACCCAAACCATTTATAGGTATATGTTTAATTACTTATTGTGTGTTATACTTCTTGCAAAATTATAAGCTAAATTATGAAACCAATTGTTATTTCACAAGTTAAATAGTATCACTTTAGTATCTAAGACAACGTTGCCACAAAAATAAATAGATTGTCGGTCCACACAATGAATGAAAGATGTTTTATTTAATTCAAACTATTAGAATGCTTAAGTTTAGAATATAGAATGTCATATGAATAAATTAGGTTTCTAAATTTAAGAAATCAAATATTTAACTGAACTTCAACTCTTTTCTGAAAACAACAAATCATTTTTCTCAATTTACGAAACGAATTAACTTCATCCTCTAATCTAAACATCCATAGATATTAACTATGCGGTAACAGTCAAAATGCTCGATATTCCGGTTAAAGTTAAGCATCTGAGTTTTCTTACACCAAAACATCAAGCGGATTGTGTTGAGTTAATACTGTTATGAACATATTTGTCTTAATTGAAAACGATATAAATTTAATTCAATCTAACAATAAGTAAATATTTCTACTAGTGGGTGTGTAGCTTATAGTGCAAATTTTACTATCAATACTTCTTAAGAATAACTGAGAGTATAATTTCTACGCTATTTCCAATTGCTTATGATAAAGAACACATTCGTGTTACCTAACCTTAACTCATTTTTATGTTATAGATAACGAAGTAAATGAACAATGCTTCAAGAATTTAACTTCAGATGACATTAAAGAGCTTCTCCTGTATTGGGTGTTCGAAAAATAATCGAGGCCAAGTTCAAGGAATACTTTTCAATTGTACTACAGGTATCTTCTGAATTCTATAAGTAAACACAGTTTAGGTTACCAAATCAGAGTCATGTCACATGCGCCTGCACATCATACCAACAACGAGTTATTGCTGATTTGAAACTTATTTCCCGCTGATACATATATTGTATTCGAATAGATACCTAAATGGTGTGTTGTTGAAGTTTTTGTTAAAAAAAAAAACATATTTACATGTCATATATTTATCCCCACTTTTATATTTTAATATTATATTATTTATTCATATATGAATAAAATTTTGCATTTAAATGCGTTATTATTGATACAGCACCTATAGCACTCCTTATACTACAAAATTGTAGTGTTATCTGAAACAATAATGTTTGATTTTACCTTGAAAGCTTGTATTAGCAATCATTAGAGTAATAATGTTGTATTTTTTCACACAGAAGTGTAGTAAATATAGTAAAAAAATATATTAAATTTTACTTCCTAATAAGGTGATTTTTCGTACTAATGTGTGAAACTAAAATTTATACACTATTGTGTCAACGCTTAGAATAGATTTTTCAGTAATTTTTACAACAATATTGTATTTAATATACATAGAAATACAATCTGTTAACTACAATCGTGTCGTATTAGAAATTTAGATAAGTTATAGCCAGTCGTATTCCCACGACAAATTGTAGTTAATTGTTGGTTTTTTGAGAATAATTTTTTTCCCGTCCACCTTCCAGAATACACCCTATACAGGATGTATCAGATATAGAGGTAAATATAATAATATGTAGGAGCTGTAAGCATATACAATCAAAAAGTCTTAATGCACATGGGGTCTATCTGTAAGCATTAACGAGAAAAAAATATTATAAATGCTGTGGGCTAGAGCCGCATCTGTGCCCAACCTAAAATGGTGGTCCCGAGGTATACCCCCACATACCACTATCATTCAGACATTACCGCTGTTAGTTTGTGTGTGAATCGCCGCTTGGAGTGCAAGCCCACTCGAAGATTTTATTTAAATTCTTCCCATCTCGAAAAAACGACCTTTTCAGGACCATCATATTTCATATAAAGAAAATCGAAGTTTGATGCATCGGCAAAAGCGCGGAATGAATAGATTCATTTTCGCGCGATATCATAGTAAAAGGCGTGTTTGCAAATTTTCTGTATCTACATTTATTTCTGTGTAATCGATTCAAATTCATTTTGCGTTATATGATTAAATAAAATCCAAAAGAAATAACTCAGATCATGTGGTACCGTTTATTAACAACTAACTCTCGAGTCGACAAAGCAAAGAAAATATTTACGGTGTTTGAACTACTGAAGTCGCATATCCGGTGAAACTCGAAACGTCTTATCAGGATATTAAAATAATACTTTGTAGACTTACGTAGAGTGCTCTTAACAAAAAAAGGAATGTTTATTTTATTAAAAAGAGAAAAATTTAAAATGCCTCAGTTATGCTATTTTTACAAAGGCCTTTATTTATTCAGAATACGTTAATGAACTTACGGCCATACATTAAGAATAATACTAAATGAGTGCAATGTTTATATACATAATACAACGTTTAGCGGGTGCTAAACATGACGTTTCCTTGCATCAGGTCCGGACTAAAGAATCTTTTGGCTCTAAATTTTACTTTTTTATTCTTTAATGATGAAATCCGGTTTCGGGTGCTTTGTGCTTATAATGTCGTGTAGTTAACATTCCAAAGCAAAATTACTTTTTTATTTGATACACGCTGTATACCCACCTCAGAGAAATGTTAATATAAGAAATAAACAATCGATTTATTTATCAATAACCATTATTTCGAATCATTCATCATTTTACAACGAAACACTGCTATTTTATTTTCCTTAATTTTTATTACATATATATTCACATATTTGCCCGATTATTGTGTGCATGTACGCATAAAAAGAAACGCACGATATAAAACAACAATACTCTTTCTGTGACGTTAGCAGTCATTTGCTGTTTACGTCAAATGTATACGACTCTAAAAAACAATTGCCGGCGCTTATAAAAAGTCCATACGATTTAAAACAGATATTTGTACGGCAAATAAAACTCGTTTAAGTGTTCAGACACACACCGCACATGTATTGTAACAGTTCGGCACTACACAACACACGTTTGGTAAACAAAATAATTATCTGAAGGCAATCCTTATCGATTACAAAGTTAATAGGGACTCGCGTGAAGTTCCTTTGTCGATGTAATAAAGACCTTAAACAAGATTTTAAATTGGAATTCTTTGTAGTTTAATTAAAGATTTAATATGGTGGACATATATGTATGTGAAACTTCAACAGCGGTCATAATATGTCTGCGATTATTTAACAAACATGTTCTTTTCTGGTTGCATTTAATTAGATTTATAACAATAGGGAAGGTCACAGGAGTCACTTACCTTGTTATGTGTTATTTGGATTATTTTTTGTAGCAGATATTGTAATAACAAAAATATTATTTATGATGACACCGCTAAAAATGAGCATATATTCGGTGTTCTAATACTAAATCTTGTGTAAATAATAAATGTACATAGCTGATGCGATAAAGATTGATAAGTAATACAATAATAATTACAGCCACAATATTGTTGTTTGCATGTCATTTTGTTTGTTTATATCTCAAAAAAAAAACCATCTTTCATTATGTACATACCTCAAATGCGCCGTTATTTTGTGTATTTTCGTAATACCGAGCAAAACAATTTGTTTGTCGAACCCAGGTTATTTTTAAATTACTAAAACCAGCGAAAATAAAGTCCTGAAAAATATTTTCCAAATTCTTCAATATGTAAAAACAACTATGAGATAATTCTTTTTTGCGGCTCCGTTCAAAAACACTCACTTCATACTATGTACTTCAAAACGGCATCGGCAGAAAAACTAGTATTTTCCTACCTAGATAGGTAAAAATGTCACTAAAGATTGGTAGATATGTACAAAACAATAGCTGTGTTCGCAGAGGAATCACAAAATAGTCAGACGCGATTCGATTGGCTCAAAGAAATCCGAAACAGTTTTCTGAATGATTTCACGATAGATGATTGGCTCTGACTAGTTTGTGATTCCTCTGCGAACACAGCTTATGCATTCGACATGACAGATGGGCAATAAATTGTCATTAACCTACTGTGCAAGCTCACTAAGATGAATGATGTATTTCCATTACACTTATTATTGTTAAATAGATATTAAACTAGAAAGAAAATTGCAGAAAAAAGAGTTACATATTCTCGGAAACGTCAAAATATTAAGGTATATAACATGTATGCCGACCTGTACTGTCAAACATCTTAACGTCAAAATTTCTTTTCTATTTTCAATACAAGCCGGCAGTATGGCTGGGAAGGAATGGGTGTATCATTGCCAATATTGAAAATCAAACAGCAATATGCGATACACCGGTTGTTGGTGGGTGACCATTTGGACAGCACTTCTCAGTGGCTCGGTGTGTTCCGGCATTCTAAGCCAAGGACCTTCAAGGCTTGTAGTGCTGAGATTATAATATATATTATTACATATTTTCAATTCAAAATTAAGATTTGTTGATCCAAAATGTGTCCAATAATGTGTATCACACAGCCAGATACTTTTTTTGCTGCAGCTTCTGGCCTAGTGATACAAATACAGATTTTTGTATGGCAGTTTGTTTAATATCGATACGAGATATATTTGGCTTTATAAAAGCGAATTTAAGAACAATATACCTAGTTTATATCCAAAGAAATACCTTTGTAAATATTACCTATCAAAGAAAAAAAATTATGCTCATCTTAAATCAAAAAAAAAAAAAATTATACAGAGCTTTACTTCCATTAGTTTCCGAGTAAATAAATATAAATGTATGAGACACCTGTAGACAGCGTTTGAATATAATACTTTTAAAATAATAATACGTTTTATTATACAGGATGTTTCTTTTTTCCAATATTTAGTATGGAATCTTGGAAACCAGCATGGGTAAGGAGACAATCAAACGAGGAAAAAATTGCAATTCTATGAGCTGAATTTGCTTTAAGCATTTTGCCTTCGAAGAAAAGGGAGTTGGAAAAGCAAGAGATAAAGGAGAAAAGGGAGCAGAGAATGGGGAAAGGAAACAAGGGGAATGGAAACAAAGAAAAGAACCAGAAAAAAGGAGTTAGAAAGAGGTAAAGAGGAATAAGGAAAAAGGAGTAGAGAATGGAAAAAAGACAACAGGGAATAATGAAAAGGGAGTTGGAAAAGAGCATGGAAAATGGGATAGGGAAACAGACACAAGGCAAAGGGACTTGGAGAAAGGCAATAGGGAAAGTGGAATGGGGAAAAGGGAATAGGAAATGGGAAAAAAGAAGAACGTAAAAAGCAAACAGGAAATAATGAAAAGAAAGTTGGAAAAGAGTATAGAAAAAGGGATAGGGAAACGGACACAAGGTAAAAGGACTTGGAGAAAGGCAATAGGGAAAGTGGAATGGGAAAAAGGGAATAGGAAATGGGAAAAGGAAAATAGAAATAATGAAAAGAAAGTTGGAAAAGAGTATGGAAAAAAGGATAGAGAAACGGACACATGGCAAAGGGACTTGGAGAAAGGCAATAGGGAAAGTGAATGGGGAAAAGGGAATAGGCAATGGGAAATAGAAAAACGAGAAAAAGAAACAGAAAATAATGAAAAGAAAGTTGGAAAAGAGTATGGAAAAAGAGATAGGGAAACGGCCACAAGGCAAAGGGATTTGGAAAAAGGCAATAGGGAAAGTGGAATGGGGAGAAGGGAATAGGAAATGGGAAAAGGAAAAACGGGAAAAGGAAATAGAAAATAATGAGAAAAAAGTTGGATAAGAGTATGGAAAAAGAGATAGGGAAACGGCCACAAGGCAAAGGGACTTGGAGAAAGGCAATAAGGAAAATGGAATGGAAAGAAGGGAATGTGAAAAGGGATAGAGAATGGAGAAAATGGAAACTGGGAAAGGGAACACGAAACAAGAAAACTGAAATTTAGGATATGAGGATGGAAAAAACAGAAAAGGGGAAAAAGGGAAATGAATAGGGAATAGGAAGGACAGATAAGGGGAAAAGAACCAGAGATAAGGAAAGAGGGAAAAAGGATTGGGAAAAAAGGAACACAGAATGAGGAAAAGAGATATGTTAAAAGGAACCAAGAAAAATAAAATGACGAAATGCGATATGGGAAAAGAATTGAGCAAAAAAACAGGGAAAATGAAAAATTGAAAAATCAAGGGATGCCTTTTAAGAGGACGCCCGACTTCTAGTTTTTCGATTAATACTAATATTTGTGCTAAAATTTTGCACTGACAGTGGGTCAAAGGAATCAATAATCAGCGGTTGCCTATTTTTCGCAAATTCAATTTTTGAAATCGCAAAAAAAAACCATTAAATCGAGAAAAAAAAGATTCTTTAGTAAAATTGGCAGTAGAATCTTTTTAAGCATTTCCGTAAAAATAAAATTGAAAATACGACATAAGTCCTCCTCCTACTACTGAAAATACAAAAACAGAAAAAAATCCTGAAGTGCTCCCTCTGGTGGTAACATTCGGCATTACCACGGAATTCCGACAGGCTACTCAATTAGCAACGTTGTGAACACAGTCACATGGTAGCGATAAACAGCGCAGAAATGGCACAAAACTGATCTAATCGGGCATTAAGTGTGATAAAGCAACAGCTAACGCCAATAATCTGATGAATCTAATAAATGTACTTGTTGCAGCATTGAGGTGTGTTCAGTTTTTTTTTTATTCTTACATCTACATCCTAATATCAGTATTCTGGACAAACAATAAAAGGAAAATTACATCATAATCCTAAAAATTTGTTAAAGAATTCGTTTAAATATTTTATGCAGCACAAAATAACCGCGAAACGTATTTATTTTAATAACCGTAATTTTTAGCGTTCACAGATCGTTCAGTATGTGAAAGGACAGTTACTTTCACAATATTACAATGTTAATTAACATCCTCATTTTCAAGATAAATGTACCACGTAAATGCGCATATTAGTAAATTGCGTAATTCTGTCGTGTAAATTACCCTTTGTATAGTCAGTAGTATTTACTACGTAGATTTCAATAAGAAGTTATGGAAAAATATTCCGTAATTTACAATGTAAATCCAAAAAAATCCATAACATAACTTTGGTTCCAAAATTGCTAACTTTATATTATGTAATTGTAAGTGTACTAAACATCGGATAAGAATCATCCTGTATATATAAAAATTTCAACATATTGGTTTCGCATCCAACATCTATTCCTCCATCATATTAACTTGCTACTTGTCAATATTAACCCTTTCGTTTGACACCTGAAAAAAGAAACACTCTTCCTACACTGAGAGAAATGAAATGGTTATTTCAACATTTTTCGTAGTGTCACGAATTTGAATATTGATTTAACCATATTGCATTTAAAGGAATCATATGCACCTATTTGAAACAAACATATTTATATTGTTGCACACTTTAGAGTTAATTTAACAAGATTATAGTGTTCAGGCGAAACGAATATTTTATCTTGTTGGTTTAACCCCACAAATTGTCGATTTGACATTTGAAAAAGGTGTTCTTTAAACATTTACTATCGGTGTAACTCAATAAATGTAATATTAATACTGTACTATAGGTGACGCACATGCATAGTTAGTCAGTATCCACCTCCGTAGCAAGAAGACCTATGTTTGTAAGCTTCTGTAAATTAATATTGAAGAATAAAGATAATCAAACCCATCGCGGAGTATATATATAAATGGCGCGTTAGAATAAAAAACAAACGAAATACGAAAAAAAAACAATGAAAGGAAAAAAAGTGCAACAAATTTAATAAAAAAAAGTGTCAGAAAGGAAACAAACAAAATGGAGAATATATTCAACCCGAGAAGATGAAAATAGGGGACGACCTAGCAAAAATTGGAGGCAATTCAAAGAAGATTAGGAATTATATTCTACCGTGAGTGGTTGCAGTGAGAAAACAGCCGAAATACAAGCAGCGACGCTGTTACACTGTATAGGAAAGGAAGTTCGACAAATTTTAAATAATATTGAAATTACGGTGCAAAACACATCGATCCACAGCCGGATGCAGGAGCAAGACAGAAGACACGTTTCACCCAAGGGTTGCACAAGGATGGAAGATCATTGGAAAGAGGTGTCCGGCAAATTCAAATAAGATCGTTTGTAACGGATTCGAACAATTCTAGAACAGGTCGGTGTACACGTTGTAATTTTACGCATGCGCAAAGCAGTTGTCCAGTTCTAGTTGGTAAAATATGTGATAAATGTAATCGTAAAAATCATTTTGCCTCTAATTGTTTAAGTAAATCGATTAATACGATAAAAACCAATTCCGTTGAAAATAATGATTATTTGGTGGGTAGTATTACGAAATCGGTAAATGCTGATAACGAATTTTGGTTAATGTTGTTATTAATGATTTATTATGAAACGTTAAATTGTACTTTCCTTTCAAATGTATGAATAAAACCTTTATATAATTTTTTAGTTATGTTATTAAGCTAATATAAGTTTAGTATATAATGCCGTAAATGTTTTTCTTCTATTACCTACTATATAGTCTTCCTAGTTAGGCAATATATAGCTAATATGCGTTGCTATCAATGGACTAATTGCTGAATGTGCGGGCGAGTTTTTAATTTCATCGATTACAGTATATCTCTGTTTAATACACTAATGATACAGTAATCGATGGATCCATCGATGAAATTAAAAACTCGCCCGATCAGTAACGTGATTTTAAGCAAAATCGAAAATGGTTTCCACTAACAAGAAAAATCTTTTCCTATATAACCACCTAATAAAGGTGTTGAATTACATGCAAATAGTCATTCGATGAATACTACAGGTAGGTTAAATGAAACAATATAAGTTTTGAATCAACATTTTATAGTGCTAAACCTATACTATATATAAACTAAATTATAAAATTATAGAGACAATTATTACTTCGTGTGTCTACAACAAGTAACTGTGTTGGGATAATGTTGTTGTATTATTCAATTAGCAGGTAGAATTGTTAATGGAAAATTAAGTACACAGAGATTCAAATGATTGTCAAATCGCTCCTATAGATAGTAAAAGGGTGTAGGTATATTGCCGTGTGTTTGTAATGAAGTTTGAAAACTAAGTCAGTGTTGGTAACATAAGAAAGTAAACGGATCTGTCATAAATAAGGAAAACGTAACCTATATTTGAACTCGCATTATATTAACGACTATGGATTGGTGTTTCTGCTTGTTAAAATGAAATGTAATTAATTTAACTTTACTGAATTATGATTTTTCAATTCAGTACTAACTGGTGTTTAACTAAATTTATTTATTACTTTAAATTATAACATACAATTAGTATAATTATTAAGTAACAAAACTGCATCTCTCAGTTCTTCTATGGTATGCATGCGGTTTCTATAGATCTATTTTTTAGATAGCTGAACATGAAGTAATCTAATGGGTTAGATCAGGCGATCTAGGTGGCCATCTTTGTGCTCTAACGAACCTGTCAGCAAAAAAAAATGTTGAAGATATTGGAAGTTTGTCGAGCAGTATGTGCTGGAGCATTATCGTGCTAAAAATAACCTGCTTCAAGCTCATTTTCTTGTAACTCTGCAATAAACAATTCCAACATCTGTTGGTAACGTTGGGCTGTTACAGTTTCCTCGAGAAATTGGCCCTATTATTTCGTTGCCTGGACATATAGCTAACAAACTCCAACTTTTATACGGATTGCAATTGCGTTTCTCGAAATTCGTGTGGATTTTCTGCAGACCAGATACAATAGTTTAAAGTAAAGTTTTAAGTAAATTGATATAGTCTGTTAGATAAAACCAGGCTTCATCCTAGAAAAATGATTTGTTTAGCAAGTCATCGTCCCTTAAATTGTTATTAAACCAATGACAATATTCCAATCGCCTATCGTGATCTAATGGTAATAATTCCTGTACCGTAGAAACTTTATAGGGATGCAAAATGTAACAAGCCCTTTCTTTTGACAGCTCATTGCGCTGAAAGTGTATGATAAGCCTTTAAAATTATAAAATGTAATAAACTATTTCACTTAATGTTAATATTGATTTTTTACCTGTTTGTTGAACTAATTACCACAGATAAATTCCCTTATTTTCTTACAGTATTTAGAAATACTATTGTTGGTGATATTAGATGTAAATATAAACGATTTGAAAAAAAAATATGAGATAAATAATCGAAAGATACTACAACACGCACGCCAATGTCGTTAAATGTCAAGAAAATTCATTTAATGTATGAAATTTGTATGTAGCTAACTTCGCTCATTAAATTAGTAGTAAGTATAGATAATTTTTTTCTGGAAAACAGTTTTTTTCTTACGACAATCATTTTGAATCACATGGTACATGTCCAAAGAATCACGCGTAGTCTGTTTCTTATAATATTTATTATTATTCAGTTAACTAACGCAATTTAACATTTTTTTTTACGTATTGCATTAACTCTAAAATATCATTGCTCATATTGAAAAAGAAAAAAGTGTTCAATACACCATTTTATTAGTTTAATACAACACTTTTTTTTTCTCTCGGTGTTGTATGATATTCCTCGGGAATATTTTCAATAATCGCCCGATAAACGCCTCAAATACCAATCGTTCTGACGACGTGACGTACTCGAATTTCTATTCCGCGAAGAACGAGCTTCAGGAATCCGTTACAAAACATTCTACTATTGCGTCTGTTCACACATCAACGCGCGGCCGGCCACTATACCCTATATACATACAGAGTATGTATATGCCGCAGCAATTACGAAATCGCTTTTGGCGAAATATCAGTAGTGGATATGCCGAACGGCTATAAGGTGAGAGACACAACATTCGCGAATAGGCGCGCGCGTTTTGCGTCTTACCTTTCTCGGCCGAGGACACCCGACGGCCGCGTCGTGAACTCTCGGCCCGCTAAAGGCCGCCCATTCGTGTCTTTGCGAACGCGAAGGTTCGCATCGCGAGCAGGTATTCGGGAGAGAGTTGTTTTGATTCCGTGTGAAAGTCCGTATCTGTACTATCTGTACGTTAGAGCGAACAGCAGTCGAAAGATGCATGGAAAAATGCGTATTGGGTGTGAATTGACGCGAAAGGTTGTACGTATATAACGGCTATACAAGAGAGAATTAACGGTATTATAAGAATTGTTTGTCTATTGTTTTAGTGCCGCGGCCTCATTAGGTATTACAGGCTGTTGCGAATTTCGTAAGCAGAGTAGATTTCGCTGTATGTCAGGGCTGTGTACAGACGAGGTAGTACGAGTGTCCCATCGAAGATTTTTGATCTATTTTTGATTTTAATGAAAAAAGTCTTTCGTACAAAAGTTTCACAGAATTTTAAATCTTTCACATATCGTATAAAATTAGCACATCCCAAGAACTTCTACCCAATGATTATAATCGTCATAAACACTAAAAAAATTAGGTAATTTTCTTAATAATAGAATACGAAATATTAATATCTCTCAAGAAAAACTTAATATTTGTTACTTTATAATTTGGAAAATTACACTTAAAAATAATAACTTTTATTCAAATAAATTACCTTAGCTATGCCGGAATGCAATCCCCAGCTTGTAACTTTTCACCCTGCATATACAACGTGTGTATAAATTGTCGCAAAAGCTACACGTAGCGACATACTTCGTTCGTTTCCGAATCGAAAATCTAAATGGTAAAATATTGTACTATGCTTCATAAGTCTTCACGAGGTTCTTGAAGTTCGGTTTTTTAGTTCCTTAATAAGCGTTTGTGTTCGTTATTTGTCGGTATAGATAGCTGCAATTTGAATTTAGACGATTTCTTATTCCTGTTTTTTCCGTAAACAGTTTCCTTTTGATTTTAGAGCCTGGTTTCAACATTTCTTCATAAGCATCCTCTCATGAAAAACACATTTGGCAACATTGTAGGACAATGACTTTGTATTCTAATTTGATTTCAGTCAAAACCATTACTGTCAAATTTTGACATTAATCTGAAGTGTTCAATTTTATGCAAGCTCTGCTCTTTTTCGTGATTACTCGTATTCTCTTGATTAGTTTTTTCTGTTTCAGTGTTTTTATCGTTCTCGTATTATTGTTTTGTTTATTTACAATGGTTTTTACATTTAATGAATATGCCGATATGTATATGTTATACGATTTTTGTAATGGAAATGCTAACATGGCAGAACAGGAATATCGCGTACGTTTTCCAAACCGGAGACATCCTCCTACTGGAAACGTATTTCGACGGCTGGACCAACGTCTACGTGAAACTGGTTCGTTTAAGAAAAGAAATGCCAACGCTGGTCGACCTAGACAACGGCGTACATTACAACTGGAAGAGGAAATTCTAGACTCAGTACATGAAGATCTCTCCGTCAATACGCGACAGTTGGCGTCCACATTCAAAATCCGCAGTAATAAAACCGTTCATTTGGTTCTACGTGAAAACCTTCTTTATCCATACCATATAACTAAGGTGCAGCCGCTCTATGAAAACGATAACATACACCGTTTAAACTTTTGTCATAGTATCTTAAATAGGATTCAAGAAGATGGCAACTTATTAAGAGGTGTTCTTTGGACCGACGAGTCTATGTTTACCAGAGATGGTGTACTCAATACCCATAATTTTCACCATTGGCCAGATGAAAATCCTCATGCGTTTCGGGAATACGGTCACCAAAGAAAGTTTTCAGTTAATGTTTGGCTGGGTATAATAAATCACCGTGTCGTTGGGCCAACCTATCTGCCAAATCGACTTGATGCCAACGGGTATTTAAATGTATTAGAACAAGTTATTGACGAGATGCCATTGAATATACGCCGTAACATGTTTTACATTGCATGATGGAGCTCCGGCACATTTTTCTCGTAATGTGAGAGAGTGGTTGGATGAACACTTCCCTAACAGGTGGATTGGTCGCGGTGGTCCTATCTTATGGCTTGCAAGGTCTCCCGACCTAAATCCTTTAGACTTTTTTGTTTGGGGTTTCATAAAGGTGAAAGTTTACGCAACACCTCCACAAGACGCTGACGAAGTTATAGGACGAATTAACGCGGCAGTATTAGAAATTACACCGGAAAGGCTTGAACAAGTAGTACAGACAATACCTCGTAGACTGCAAATGTGTTTACAAAACAGACGGATATCAATTTGAACATATGCGTAGGTAATAGTGTCGCTAATTTATTACAAGAGATGCGTTCGAAAAATCAAAATTACTAATTCTGTTTTAATAAAGCTTTCTTATTGCTTTTCCCTATGTATCATTTGTGTTATCCAATTTGTCATTTGTAATTCTGGTCTGTCCATTTTGACAAGTATTGTAACTACCGTTACGGTAGTATGCGACTACAGTGTTGCCAAATGTATGTTACTTTCAAGTGGCTCCTGAAGACGCATGAAACATAGTACCATATTTTACAATTTAGATTTTAGATTCAGAAACGAAGGAAGAATGTCGCTGCGTATAGCTTTTGCGACAATTTATGCACACGTTGTATACCTAGCTTTATGTTACGCTAATTGTAAGTGAGCTGACAGAATCCAATTCGTAAAGCATTATGGGTATTCAAACTCGTGTGATGTAAATATAAATGCATTTTGATAACGTTGGAAGTACCGAATAGAACTAGTATGCTTCGATAATTATTGTTCTATACGTTGTAGGACTTGTTCTATCAATGCATAAAACTCCTTTTTCCTTACGCTTAGATAGGAAGATTCGGCCCCGTCACTTTTGGGCGTGAGTGTACAAACGCGTGCAGATCTTCAGTCTGGGACGCAGTATCGAGCTGTAAACAACAAACAGCCGCGTGCGCACCGTTTCAAGGACGCTGGACGTCGAGACGGCGTTCGGGCGTCTTGTCAAGGGCGGGATCTGGAAAATTGATTTTTTTCGCTGGAAATTGTAGAATGTTGTATATACAGGGTGTTCGGTAAACATGCGGCAAAAATTCAAGGGGTTATTCCTTGGCTTATTCTAAGAATATTTTCTCCTATGATGATTTTTGAAAAACCCCTTCGTTTCGAAGATACAGGGCGAACAAAATTTGCGACCACCATATTCGATATCCGTTGAAATTATTAATGTAAATAAAAGTATGGTGGACGCCAATGAGTTTATCCAGTACAAAAAATTGTTTCCAATGCGTTGTAATTTTTTCGATCTCGATTACATGAAACGGCTGTTTTATCTGGTAGTGGATTTCATTTGAATACGTCTCATCGTTCGCATTTGTTTCGATTGAGTGACGTTTGGCTGTTTGACGTGTCTTTAATAGTTAATAGTGAAATCCTCCATCATGATGTTTACGAATGCCGAAATGACTGATATGCATTTCATGTATGAACTTGCTGATGGCAACTCATTAGAAGCTAGACGAGTGTACATTAAACGATTTCCTGCCCGTAATGTCAATCTCCGAAAACATTCATCGACGTCTTCGTGAAACAGGCTCAATGAAATGAAGTGGAAGGCCAGGAAGATCAATGACTGCAAGAACGGTACAATTGGAACAGAATATGCTAGAGATGATAGAGAAAGATCGTGGTAGTTTTACGCGAAAAGTTGCAAATACTTTGAATGTAAGTCATTGGACAGTTTGGAAAATTCTTAAGGACAATTTGTTGTAACACTGTGTAGGCTTTCACGGCCGGTGTAAATATAACTAACAGCTCCTTGCGGGTTTCGCCGTGTGTCAAAACTTTCGCTAGACGTTTCGCTGTTCATACTGCTTCTTCAGGATAACTGAACTGATTCTCCATGGTCTGACATTCCTCTTATATACGCCCCTGGTGCATCCAACCGTGTAGTTTCCGCTCCATTGACCGTGGCGGTTCGTAGTAGCCTCTTCCACGTGTTGCTAAGGTGGTACCCTTCTTCTCTGTTAACGGTTTTATTCTTCTCTATTTCTATGGCTTCCCTGATGAGTCTTTTCCCGTAGTTTTTGATGGTAGTTATTACCTTTATATTCTTGAAATCCATTTTGTGTCCGGTGTCGTGCATGTGTTCTGCCACCGCTGATTGCTCGGTCCTTCTTAATCTTGCCTTCCTCTCGTGTTCTTTTATTCTTATGTCGATGGCTCTGTCCGACGTAGCACTGTCAGCACTGGCATGTTATCTTGTAGTTACCTTCTGTGCGCCCCTTGGGTATCTTATCCTTTGCGGTCAGTAGATACTGCTGGATCGACGTTGCAGTCCCGAAGCGTACTTGTACGTTACGTTTCTTCAAAATTCGGCCTACTTTTTCGGTGACTCCTGCTATGTAAGGTAAACACGCCATCCCTCTTCGTGGTTCTGTAGTTGTCTCCAGTGTCGTCTTCTTCTTAGTGGCTCTCCTTATGTCGATGTCAGTGTAACCATTCTTCTTTAGTGCTTTCTCCAAATGTATCTTTTCACTGGTAAGATGTTGTTCGTCACTGATGGTTTCGGCTCTGGATAGCAATGTTCGTATTAATGTCTTCTTCTGCATCGGATGATGGTGAGATCTTGCATGCAGATATCTATCGGTGCGTCTTCTTTCTAAATACTGCGTGCTGTAGCATTCCCTCTTTTGTTTTCTTAACCATAACATCCAGGAAAGGGGAGATTTCCATTTTGTTCTTTCTCCATGGTAAACTTGATGGCTGGGTGCTGTGAGTTTATGTGTTCCAAGAACTGTTGTAGTTTTTCTTCTCCGTGTTGCCATATTACAAAAGTATCGTCGACATATCGCAGCCAACACTTGGATTTCATATCGCTGGAACTTAGGGCTTCTTCTTCAAATGCTTCCATAAACAAGTAGGCTATTACTGGTGATAAAGGGCTTCCCATTGCTGTTCCGTTCTTCTGCTCAATTTGACAATTTGTTGTATCCAAACCACACATTCAACGCGTTCAGGCACTACTACCTGCTGATATTCCTCCACGTATTACATTATGTCAATGGATATTGCAAACATTAGTTCCTGACACAGATTCTTTTTACCGATGAAGCTAGCTTCTCAAGAAATACAATAAGGAATTTTCATAATTACCATGTGTGGGCAGATGAAAATCCGGGTATTTGAAAATGGTTTTCAACATCAGTTCTCGTTGAATGTTTGGGTTGGAATTGTGGGTGAATATCTAATTGTACCGGTATATCTACCAGGAAGACTTACTGGCGTGGTGTACCGCAACTTTTTGGAAGCAACGCTGCCTAAGTTTCTGGAGGATGTACCATCATACGCGACAAGAATTGCAATGTGGTTTATGCACGATGGTGCACCACCACATTTCAGTTTGGTTGCTCGTAATTTTTTAATAGCAACATACGGAGATCGCTGGATTGGTCGAGGTGGGCCACACGCATAGCCTGCTCGATCCCCAGACTTAAACCCCTTGGATTATTTCTTCTGGGGATCTCTGAAGTCAATAGTTTACGCTACTCCAGTGGAGAATTTGGACGATTTGCGAAATCGGATAATCGTTGGATGTAACTCAATTAGAAACGACCTTGGTGTGTTTGAAAGAGTTCGACAGTCAATGACGAAAAGATTGAATGCTTGTATCCAGACTGAAGGAAGCCATTTCGAACATTTATTGTAGATTGCGGCCTTGCGCGTAGGTCCACCTACAGTTCCATTTTCAATCGCCCAAAATGCAATCCACAGCTTGCAACTTTTCACCAGGTATAACGTTTGATAGTTGCACCAGCAACTGCATATAACCCATTGCATTTTACGCACAAAAACCACTTCACCCACGGCTTTGATTGCACAAATTCTATCTATCACGCATTATGAGCGCAAAAAAAAAGAATTTTACATCATTGCCAAATCCTCACTGATCACAAGGTAAATAATCACTCATTTATTTCATATTATAGGCTATATACTACATTAAATTGTACCGTTATTCTGTAGCCTAAGGCAGGAGCGTATATAATTATGCCGTAGCGAAATTTGGAAGTTGAGATTTATGGGAGGATACTCCTAATACTTACTATTTTTTTGTTAAACGACTCTGATTGAATAAATAAACAATATTATGCAGTATAAATCAGCGGTCCATGTTATTGTCTGAATACGCTCTGAGTAATATTATTTTTTACGCTTGGAAAGAAGTGTGGGTAGAATAAAAACACCAGTTTTTTTTTTTTGTCTCTTCAATAGTAAACAATTTAATCGTTGCATTTTGCAGAAGTATATAAAAATGTCAAGGATATATCGATTTTAAGATTGAAGGTCGTTTGTACTTTGAATCATAGAAATTATTGGAATGTGTAGACATATTAGGAGTATAGATTTGCCCAGAGCTAATTTGGGAAAAAAAAAATTACCGGCGGTAAACAAATTACCAGCTAATTATTTTAAGGCTCCAACCACCTCAATGTATTAGAGTGCTGAAGTTTTTTCTATAATTCCGGTTTTTATATACAGGGTGTTCATTAAGTGATGTAAGAAATTTAAATAATAGACAGATCATTGGGAGATAAAGTAATTACACAAAAAAAAGGATGAGTGTTTATCTGTAAACGTAAAATTTTGATTTACAAGTAGATTTAGCTGGCTCATGGAGGGGGGCAGGAATAATTACCCCCATTACCCCCCACCCCCTGTATACACGCGTGATGCTTTTTCCTTTTTTAATCAGAAGTAGGTTAAACAATAATCACAAATTATTTAAAAAATATATATAAAAATTAGGGTTTTGTATTTTATATTTGTAACAATAAAATCTAAAATAAGTGCTTTAATGATATACAAAATAAAAAAAAAGCCGAAGTATGTAGTATTAAAAACATCTATAAAAAAATGAATATTAAATGGTTGATTTGTAAAGTATTGGCTCAATGAAAACGAACTAATTAATTACTTGTAGAAAGATGTTTCGACAATTTATTTGTCTTTTTCAATTGTTAAAAAAAAATAATCACATGTAAATATTTCTGAAAAAGAAACGTAAAAAGTTTTTTATTTAAATTTGTTTATTTTTTTTTTTTTGAAGAAATGTGTAAATTAAAAAAATTAAAGTGACGTGAATTACATGTTTTTTTTTACGATATATATTTAATATTTTAAATATTGAAAAAAAAAATATTAAAAAAAACAAATTTTACATTTCTTTAATGAATCATAGATATTTCTGGAAAAGACAATAAAAATTATCGAAATGCCAAAGATTTTGTTTTTTTATTTTTTTAAATAAACATGGCCGTAACATATTTTAAACATTTGAAAAAGTTAAAAACATTAAAAGAAGCAAATTAATTTTATTTTTTTTTAATAAATTGTAATTATTTCTGAAAAAAGCAAAAAAAAAAATTATCGACACCAACAACTTTTTGTTTCAACATTTTTTAGTTATTTTTAACTACAAGGAAATGTATAAAAAAATATTACAGCTCTAAAATGACATGAAAAAAATTGAAGAGAAAATACATTACATTTTTTTTTAAAATAGAGAATTATGAGAACCGAAAGACAAAAAATTCTCGCAACTTAAAAAAAAATTGTTTCAATATTAATATATTTTTTGCAACTACAAAGAAATGTGTAAAGAAAAGTAATATCACTTATTTTAAATTAAAAAAATATATATATATTTATTAAATTTTTTTCGTATATTTTTGAAAAAAAAAATTATTAAATTTGTCAAAACGTCCTTTTCAACAACAAAAAAATAACCTGAAGCTCTAAAGTGATATTATGAAAATTGCTGTAACATATTTTAGACCTTAAAAAATTAACAAAAATAATTTTTTTTTTTGTTATACATAAAAAGACTTCGAAACGTCAAAAACGTTTTGTTTGATTTTTCTCTTTTTTTTCATTTTTTTACTATGAAGAAACGTGTGAAAAAGGATTTTTACATCCTGAAAGTTACACAAAAATGGTCGCAAATGACATATTAAGACAAATATTTCTAAAGAAACAAATTGTGAAAACGTCAAGAATCTTTTGTTACAATTTTTCCCAGGTTTCTCTTTTAAACACAACAAAAAATAATGACCTAAAGCTCTAAAGTGACATTATGAAAATTACTGTAATATATTTTAGATCTTAAAAAAATAAATAAACAAAAATGTTAACGTTATTTTAAAAAAAAAAAAAAAAAAAATAGTATTAATGAACGTACAAGCACGCCCAATCTATCCAAAATTTACTCAATATTATTTAGAAACTTTAAAGTCAATCTATGTATATTGAATATGTTGTTAATATTTTTCTTAACATACTACAAACAAATTTTACATGTCTGTTTGTCTCCCAATATAAATGCATTTATAATGTATGTCTGGTTGTTCCACAGCCCTTTTTACTTAATTTTAATGTGTAATTTTGACAAAAATAACAATGCCATTATTATTATAATTTTTATAAATTAAAAAAAAGTATTTTGGTAATTAGAACAATATTAAGGTATTTTAAATTCGACATATAATTAGCAAGTTTTTAAAGAGCAATTGAATTAGCAATTGAAAAAGATAAATAAATTGTCCAAACATCTTGCTACATAGAATTAGTTCGTTTTCCTTAAGCCAATACTTCCACAAATCAACCGTTTAATAATATTAGAAGATGGCTACAAACATGGAGAATGTAAAATTAAAAAAAAAATTGAATGGAAAGACCTAATGTTTTTTAAACCATATGCTTTCTTTATTATTCGAACTAAACACATTTAAATGCGGAATAAGATGATAACATTTAATTATTCTCAATTATCCCAAGCACCGTTAAGATCAACGTCAGAATAATGACTGCAATGGCGCCCTCTTTGTAAATTGACAGTGCTGTCAGGACGCCAAAATCTTGCCCGTGGATTCGTCAATAATGACAAGTGTCACTTCTTGTCTTATCTCTTCGCTGAACCAACAATATCTGCGTGACAATAATGTATTCATACACACATATATGTATATACATAAGACGCGTCTGACTGTTGATAGACGCTTCTAAAATTAATTCTACTAACGTATCAGACACCACACAGATGCTTACTGCACTACGATAACTGCTGTTTAAGATATGTATGTATGTACAAAAAAATCCTGAGTCGTTCTACGCCACTGCGTATTGAAAATACATTTATACTTAAAGAAACATGTAAATACGGCGCTGTTATCTCATTTTTGTTTGTCCGTTTTTATTTTTATTTTTTTAATAGAATGTATTTTTATACTTTACACCAAGTATTACCATACTTAACAGAAAGACTTTGGCAAACTCTATATAATAAAATCACTATTTATGATGCTTCTAAAATTAAATCTACTAACGTATCGGACACCACACAGATGCTTACTACACTACGATAACTACTGCTTAAGGGGAGGTTTACATGTATTTGACTGGAAAAACCGATTTTTGGTTTTTTGCATTTTTTGGAAGCTCCAAATATATAACATACATGGTTAAAGCGGTTTCGTAATATTCGCATTGTTTAAGCCGCTGCGGCTTATTAAAAGAGCGGGTGTACCGAACACAAACGGAGCAAATTAGATGTAATACTATATTCGACTCGGGGCTGCTCGGGTCGAAATATCATACTTATTGTTTGTTAGTGTATGTATAGTTGTCTTTAATGATTAGAATGCCACTGCAGTCGGGATCACAAATAAACGACAGAGTAGCTATTTATATTACAATAATATGAAGCAATTAGATCCGAAATAAAACGCACATTTGAAGAAACTGATCTAACAATATTTCTTTTATTTAAAACGCACTTTCCCACGCTTTAGAAAACTACTTACCATAAAATGTATCAATTTATTACAGATGCACTTACTTACACTAAATTTCTTATAAAAGCTGGCTAGAATATGATGTCAAAGGTAACCGCACTACGGATCATCAGAGTAGCACAGGAAAAATGGAAGTCGATGCGATGCTTTAAAAGAAATTTTCGCACGATTTCGGATAGGCGACTAAGACAAGACAACTTTTTAAGCAATTTGTGATTTTTAGCCGTACGAAGATGTTACTGTTCAAGAAAAAAAGAGAATGCGTTGGAGATGTACAAAAAAGAATGAGTGGACTTTGAAGAAAGGGCGCTGGTAAACTGACTGACAAAGTTATTGATAATTTAACAATAGTGTACTGTGGACTAGCAATTAGACAACATCCAGATTCTGCATAAAAATGAAGGCAGCTATTTGGGCTACATTTCATTATAAATGTTCAACCGACGCGGATCCACGACACATTTATTGTCCAAAAGGTGTAGACAGCTTGTGTAAGTGGCGCGTTGCAGAAGCCAAGGTTGAGCTTGCTTCATTCATACATGACCCTCTTTTGCAAAAAAAAAATCAAGATGCTATTAGGCCGATTTATGAAGTTTTTCTAGAGTGATTTCTTGCAAAGATGCATTGGAAAAAATTGTCAAAACTGAAACGACTCGTTTAGTTCATGTGTGTAGAAACTAGCTCCAAAAGATTTACACTGCGACCCATAAACAATTCAACTTGCTACCTACATTGCCGCAAATTTATTCAATGAAGGTTACTTTTCTGTATTACAAATAATGAATGCGGTGGGAATTGCAGTAGGACTTGATGCAAAAATTTCGTCATCAATTCTGATCGTCAGCGCATACAACGAGCAGAGCAGAGTATGTCCAGCGCTGCAAAACTTGCTGTGCTGTCTAAAGGGAAGCAACAAATTTGCAAATGCAGAAGTATGAAGAAGAAGAAGGATTAATGTGTGGTGCTGGAATAGCTGACTAAGTGTATGTTGAACTATATGTAAAAATTTTTGCTGAGAAACTTTGAACGCGTTTTTCTCGAAACATGATTTTTCATATCTGCGTAAGTTCTAGTCCTTCAAGTGTTCAATATATCAACTTAATTCTTTGGTTTCTTAATGTAAACAGTTTTTATTGGAGGTTATACCTATAATATACTAAAAAATTGCAATATTCCACATTTATATCCACATACACACAAAAAAGAAATAGAAAATAATCAAATCAAAGTCCAGGTATCTGCCACATGTTTGCTTTCGACTTATTTGGTTAAATTTAGGTATAAACCTCCAACAAATTTAAATATATTTCTAACTCTTCTTCTTCTTTTATTTTCAATTTCGGATCACTTTTGCGTATGCTAGAGTTTACGCAGTTTGACCGTGTTTTCTGTACACATTGCTACCTAGATACAAATAGCGAACGTTATAGTGGTCTTGTCTTTAAAAAAAAAATTAATTTTTTTTAATGTTCAAGTTTTAATATATTTATTAAGAAAAAGCCGTATTTCGTATATCTTTTCCTTTGTCTGAAAAAAAAAAGCTCAAAGTTTTTGGACTTTTCCGATATATATATGTAAACCTCCCCTTAAGCATATGTATGTATGTACAAAAAATCCCCGAGTCGTTCTACGCCACTGCCTATTGAAAATAATCGTCGTATAAAATATAAAATGCATCGGCCCCAGTAATGAATAAGTTATTGGTCACAATCTAAAATTTATACATTATTCTGAAACACCTTATCTGACAAAAGTCTAGTGCGTCTTATCTTCGATACCAAATCGAATACATACATAAGAAAAATTTGTTTACATTACTTGCGTTTTTTACTTAAAGAAAACACGTAAATACACAGCGCTGTTATCTCATTTTTGTTTGTCCGTTCTTATTTTTTTTTTTTTAATAGAATGTATTTTTATACTTTACTCCAAGTATTACCATACTTAACTGAAAGACTTTGGCAAGCTCTATATAATATAATCATTATTTACGGATTTATGAAAACCTCGCAATGTTTTATTTAAAAAAAAAAAGTCGAAATTGACATCCCTATTGTTAGTATAAAATCCTGGATAAGTTGCATAACGCAACGATACGGATCAGCAGATTAATATAGCGTCTGTGTTCCCTTGATTTGGATTATGATTTTCGCGGATTAAGTAGAGAAGGAAAGAGATATTGTTCGAGTTTAATTATTGTTTTTTTTTTATTTCGCACTTGTATTATTTGTACCGTATCTAGCGTATTTTGGTGCTGGGTGTTATCTATTTTATTAGTGTTAAAATTGCCAAAAACGGCGCGATAAGATTTATTTTGATGTAGTTAATCTAAGCGATGGCTGTCAAACTTGTTTTTATTATATATCTATGTTTATCGGTGCAACATTTGAAATACTGCAAACAAGGATGAAAACAACGTTTTTAAAGCAAGGGAAAAAAACAAAATAGGTGTTTTAAAACTGTTTTAGGCGGAAAGTTCTCTGTGAAAGATCTTTTATAATTTATAAAAGATATTTCAGAAAGGACTTTTATTATAGGTATCTGTTTTAAAACGTAATTATTTTCACATGAGTTTTACTTACTTTATAATACTATTTTTCAAGACATTTTGGACCCTGCTAGTTTGAAAAATTTACAACAGCCGTGTTCACAGAGGAATCACAAACTAGTCAGAGCCAATCATATATCGTGAAATCAGTCAGAAAACTGTTTCGGATTTCTTTGAGCCAATCGAATCGCGTCTGACTAGTTTGTGATTCCTCTGCGAACACAGCTATTATCATACACGAAATAGGTATGTAAAAGGTGAAACAGACAAAAATGTCACTAAAGGTTGGCCACACTAAATTTCACATGACAGACGCGTAATAAATTGTCATTAAAATAAACTGGTGTTTTCATTGCACTTATTATTGATAAATAGATATTAAACTAGAAAGAAAATTACAGAAAAAAGATTTATTTTCGGAAACGTCAAAATACTAACGTATGTAACATGTGTGCCAACTCTCTAGTGTCAAAATTTCTTTTCTAATTTCAATTCAAAATTAAGACCTATCGGCCCAAAAAACATTGTGTATTACGAGGTCAGAAACTCTTTTGCGAGTATTCGTACAAAAACCGTACTCATACTAGCAAAACTGTAGTTTGTGGCCTAGTGATATAACTAACTGTTCTTTACAAATACTATGAGATTCAAAATGATTGTCGTAAGAAATAAACTGTTTTCCGGAAAAAATTATTTATACTTATTACCAATTTAATGAGCGAAGTTAGCTATATACAAATTTCATACATTAAATGAATTTTCTTGACATTTAGCGACATTGGCGTTCGTGTTGTAGTATCTTTCGATTATTTATCTTATAATTTTTTTCAAATCGTTTATATTTACACATC
Organism: Protaetia brevitarsis; assembly: GCA_004143645.1. Taxonomy (NCBI): domain Eukaryota; kingdom Metazoa; phylum Arthropoda; class Insecta; order Coleoptera; family Scarabaeidae; genus Protaetia; species Protaetia brevitarsis. Next base: position 12,926 of record RXPK01003097.1, on the reverse strand, counting down.
TAATATCACCAACAATAGTATTCCTGAATACTGTAAGAAAATAAGGGAATTTATCTGTGGTAATAGCTCAACAAACAGGTAAAAAATCAATATTAACATTAAGTGAAATAGTTTATTACATTTTATAATTTTATAGGCTTATCATACACTTCAGCGCAATGAGCTGTCAAAAGAAAGTTACATTTTCATCCCTATAAAGTTTCTACGGTACAGGAATTATTACCATTAGATTACGATAGGCGATTGGAATATTGTCATTGGTTTAATAACAATTTAAGGGACGATAACTTGCTAAACAAATCATTTTTCTCGGATGAAGCCTGGTTTATCTAACAGGCTATATCAATTCACAAAACTATCGTATCTGGTCTGCAGAAAATTCACACGAATTTCAAGAAACGCAATTGCATCCCGTAAAAGTTGGAGTTTGGTTAGCTATGTCCAGGCAACGAATAATGGGGCCAATTTTCTTCGAGGAAACTGTAACAGCCCAACGTTACTAACAGATGTTTGAATTGTTTATTGCAGAGTTACAAGAAAATGAGCTTGAAACAGGTTAATTTCAGCACGATAATGCTCCAGCACATACTGCTCGACAAACCTGCCAATATCTTCAACAGTTTTTTGCTGACAGGTTCGTTAGAGCACAAAGATGGCCACCAAGATCACCTGATCTAACCCCATTAGATTACTTCATGTTTGGCTATCTAAAAATAGGATCTATAAAAACCGCATGCATACCATAGAAGAACTGAGAGATGCAGTTTTGTCACTTAATAATTTATACTAATTGTATGTTATAATTTAAAGTAATAAATAAATTTAGTTAAACACCAGTTAGTACTGAATTGTAAAATCATAATTTAGTAAAGTTAAATTAATTACATTTCATTTTTACAAGCAGAAACACCAATCCATAGTCGTTTATATAATGCGAGTTCAAATATAGGTTACGTTTTCCTTATTTATGACAGATCCGTTTACTTTCTTATGTTCCAACACTGACTTAGTTCAAACCTTCATTACAAACACGCGGCATATACCTACACCCTGTTACTATCTATAGGAGCGGAATTGACAATCTTTTTGAATCTCATAGTATAATTTTTGTTTTTCGTATAACCTCTACCAGTATAATTTTCGTAAATCCCTATTAAAATGTCTATCTACGTAACGCATGCACATCGAATTTAACAAACATATTTTTAGTGATTAATATAAATAATATACATAGACATCGTATGGAAACAGATAGCATGTAAATAAACTCAAGTCGATAATATTTACTAGAAGCTCAATGCAGTTTTTTGCGACTTAAAAAATGCCATTTTTAGTACACATAAAAAAATATTATTGATTTTTTTTTATTACTAAAATATATAGCAAAACAATTGTTGGAGACAGGTTCAATATGTAAAAAAAACTATGTTGTCATGCTAGTAGAATAGCAACAATTTTAAAAATCGAATAAGTACACTACCGTCCAAGGAAATTTCTTTAGAAAATGTTTTATATTCCGTCCAGATTTTTTTGCTCCATATGAGAAATACTGGTTAATCTAATATCAGTCTTTTCTTCCGTCGAATATCCCGTATTTAATGAAGGAATATAAAATATTTTTAATGTTACACAAGATGTCTGTTGTTGCTTTCATGGCAATTTAAATGATATAAACTCAAGTAATTAAAAAACGGCTTATTTAAATATCAACGATAATATAATATACATATTCAAAATAAGTGAGAAAAGAAATCTTTCATACCATCTAATAATATACAGAGTGTTGTATTTAAAAAAAAATGTAAGTTGTATTCAATTTTTTCAATTTTTGAGATAATATCAACTTTAAAAATTGTAGCAGATAATAGAGCAAAAATCCTATTTTAAGTTTTGTATTTAAAGTGTTTTTGTATCTTAAATAATACATCCGTTGTGTACAGGGGTCAAAATATAAATGGAGATCCTGTACACAACGGATATATATATACTTTTTTGCAGCGGAGATACGAAAAAAGAGATAGGCATACCAGAGCTACTTTTTCGAGATAGAAACATTGATGAGATTGATGAAATTTTAAATTTATTTTACCGTTTTCAAGATATTTAAAAAAAAAATTATTTTTCTTCAATTTAGATTAGGTGATTATAATTTTTTTTTTATTTAAAATTTTAAAAAATATTTATTTAAAAATAAACATTTTTCATGCAGTTTTTATTTGGAATTTTGATATGAAATCTACATTTTAATAATCATTTAGTTGTGACGTTATACATATTATTTTTCTCAAATGGAAACCATAGTAGGCTATTTTATAATTAAATAACAAATTTTGCGGGCTTTATAAAAACATATAACACTCTATGTGTATTCTAAACATCAAGCAAGATATTGCGTTTTTAAATTTCTAATAGATTTCTAGCGTGCCATGGATACGTCAGATCTACGGAAAAAGTCTCAGAAGAGTGCCATGACAGCCAAACAAAATAATTGATATTTCTCCTGTCAAATAATAAGAGTCAACAGAATATTTTGAATATCGACAGAGATATTACACTTTTTTATGCTTCGCTAATAAAATAGAACCGCGCCATGAATATTTAGGATTTTGTCATAACCTTCATAAAGTAAGTTGTGTATTAAGGCAAAAGCTGTAGGGCGCTTTCAATATAAATAATTTAGTGAATATCTTAGAAAACGGTAGATATATTTAAAATTTAATTTCACCAATGTTTTTATATTGAGAAAGTAGTTCGGGACAGCTCATCTCATTTTTTCGTATCTCCGCTGCAAGGGTACACTGAAATACAACAGTCAGATCTCGAAAATTTCTTCGTGAGCGGATAATATATCTAATTTAAATGTAAAAATATTGGAGGCAGCACTCTACGAGAACTTATTGAAATAAGAGCCACATTTTACGCAAACACAGGGAAATAATCATAACATATTCATAAAATAGATAGAAATAACAGTTTAGGGGAGACATGAGTTTTAAATATGTCTGTACATCTAATTTGGTCCAACCTGTACTCTCGAATCTTCCAAATTACATTGCGGTACGTTATTTCAGTTTCAATTTAACTTGTAATAATATAATAATAACATGTCTTAATTAAATCTCAGAAATTAAATACCAAAAAATAAAAATTAAACCAAAATACAATACTAAGAAAATGAAGATACTAAAAATTAACTAATGGGGCGAAGTTCAGTCACTAAAACTTGGTGACTGCTCTCCCATTTAACCCCTAAGTGTAACTACCTTTAAGATTCAAAATGCTTATGCAATTACACCACAAGATTTTAATTTCCAATTTTCACATATACTTAGGGTTGCCATATGTCCGTATTTTCTACGGATAGTCCGTATTTTGTAAGCCTTGTCCGTAGTTTGTATGTATTTCTGCAAGGCGTCCGTATTTTTTTTCTAGTTTCCAATTTGTCGTACTTTTGTCATTTTATAGTTATTTTAGCATTCAAACTTTCGTATGATGTGTGTTAACATTGCATTTCAAGTAGCATCACGTCTGAAGAGATATATATATCTATATTTTTATATAATAATATTAATAATTAAACAATATGTCTCAAGTGAATATTGAAGAACATTTCACGGAAATGTTAATTGATATGGTGCACTGTCCGTATTTTTGCTTTTGAAAATATGGCAACCCTACCTAAGTGTAACTACCTCTAAGTTTCAAAATGTTTATGCAATTACACCACAAGATTTTAATTTCCAATTTTCACTTACACTTAAATACTAAAAAAAAGACTTACCGAACGTAGGTTTAGGGGCTTCACCATCCCCTATTTCCTCACCGTGTTGCAGACTCAACAACACCTTCAACCACACCTCCAAATCCTCATCGCTCTCGAAGGCTATGCAGAAGCGATCGTCCTTCGTGTACAACGCGATGACGTGCTTGTGTTTGGAGTCAGGCTGCCGATTTATGTTAAAACACGACTTCAGCGTGATGGCCCTTTTCGGCGGATGGCCCCCGTTAAATTTCCGTTCAGAGTCGTAATACTCCAACCGGGCGCTGGTCTCTGGCGTTTCCGCCCGCAAGACGAAGAATTTCCGCTTGGAAGTTTTGACTTTCTTGAGGACGCCGCACTTGACGACCCCTTGGTGCACGTCCGCACCGCAGGTGCTACCAGTAGAACTCTTCACCGACATATTTCGCAATATCGTCGAACTACGTCATGCGAGAGAGTACATGTACAACGCAATAAAATACACAAGTTTCGAAAAGCTGCGTGTTGTGTTTCTCGTTGTGTATGTATGTATTAGAAAGGACGTTTTTATTTATTATAGGGGTTAATCAGACGCATTTTCGGAGAATAATGACGAGAATTTCATCGAAAACACTGTAGTATATAGACGCACAAACATAACGACGCACTATAATAATTGAGTTGTTTACTATTTATATTTCCGAACACTCTCCTAATAAATGTACATACGCGTTCGTTCACTTGCGTTGCTAAAACGCCACTGATTATATTCCGTAGTAGTAATAATAATAATAAACCATTACTAGAAGGGTATAAAGCGAAATAACGCAGCACGCTGTTGTCTTCTTACATCTGCGCTGCGAAATTCTCCGTAAACAATTTCACCCGTCCTTACTACTACTATTACTAGACGTTGTAAAACGGATCCCGCACGTAAAAGTCGAAGTTCGATCCGCACCACACCGAAATAACAATACGACTAGGCGATGTGAAGCGATGGTGCGATTGCGGAAAGTATTCTCCACTCAATCGCGTCCATTTTGACTAGAGCACGGTGGCGTATATCGAAGTGGGCTTAAACGTCGCTGCGAGTGACGCGCGCGTGTTCCGTCCTCGTCTGGTGCGCGGGAATCGAGTGAGACGGACGTGGGAGCGATGGCGCGTATTTTGCGATTGGCGCTTGGCGTACGGGACAGTTGTAAACAAGGTTGGCGCATGAGCAATACCGCAGTTTTATGGTGGCCGTTATTGAATAAGGATGACCGGAGAACGCACGCATACCAACTATTGACATGCGAGAATGTAGATTGTAAACGGATGTGCTTTTTTGAGAGGCGAACTTTGGCGGTATTTCTTGGAGTTTGCCGGCTGTGGAAATTGAAATTAACAAGTATACCGTGCGTGATAAAAAAAAGTAGCGTAATCTGCGTAGTAAAAATTATTTTATTTGCAATCATAAATAGCTTTTTTTAACCTACATGAGATTGGAAAATATGTCATTACTGGATGAAAACCGTTTCTCTTGGGATGAAGGCAGTCACTTCCATTTCTTGGGTGCAAAGTGACGTTTTTGTTCTATCAAAAATATCAAATGTCAGTTCAACGTTTAAGTATTTAGTTAGTAGTGATTTTAATTTGACAAATAATCGATAAGAACAAGTATTAAATTATTGGAGGTATGTTATTTCGTATTTTATTAAAAATCTTATCTTTGACAAATACATAGTGTTAACAAATTGCATACCACACTAGGGTAGCCATGAATGTAGTATTTTGTCAATATCCATATACTCCTTTTTGAGAAGTATAATGTATAAAATATTAATACAACCTCATATTTTATTTATTAACTTTAGTCCCTATATTTAAATTGATTGTTACCTATATGTCAATTTCCAGAGCTATTAACCACAATCGATTTATATTATAATATATTAGTTGTCAGTAGCCGTTATATTTGCTGTCTTATAATAATAATTCAGTTTAAGGGTGGGTGAAAAGTGATGGGGGTAATAGATTTCTCACTTCCTAAGTTTCCTGAAAAATTAAAATTTTATTTATTATTTATATATTTTATTTAATTATTTATTTTATTTTAATTTTTCAGGATTTAATTAAAATTAAAAATATATTTTCAGTTATAATAGGAATCTTTATGTAGCGACAATTATAATGAACCACAAAAGGACATGTTATTGTATAATTGCGGGAAAGGAAAAGAATCGCATGGCGATAAACTCAGTTCTTCAATCAACTTTTTCCTCTCCCGCAAATATGCAGTTATGTATCCTCTTGTAACTAATTCGTTATAATTATGGTTAAATTTGGAGATTCATTTTGTAACTGAAAACACTAGAAGTCGGGTGTTCTCCTAGAAGGTGCCCCTTGAAGAGGGAGGTTTTGTAAGTAGCTCCCTTCACATGATAAATATCGCTTATTATATTTGTCCATTGTGTCGCTTTTTCATTTTGTATTTTTTTGATGAGTTTTTCAATTCTTTTAACCATTTTTTATATTTGTCCATTTGTTTTTTTAATCAATTTTTCACCTTTGGATTTGCTTATTTTTTAAAAAATGTTATTAATTTTTTTTACTTCTTTACACCTTTTTCGCGATTTTATTTTTTCCATTTTTAGCTTGTTTACGTTTGTTTTTCCAATTTTTTGTATCCTTTTCTTGAATTTTTAACTTGAATATTTTTTAACATTTTTTTATTTTTTTTGCATTTATTTTATAAAAAAATCTAACATTTTTTCGATTGTTTTCCGTTTTTTCATTTTTAAAACCAAATCAATTTTTTCATCTCTTTTTTACAGTTGTTTTCCCATTTTTAAAAACTTATTGGCGTTTTTATATCCTTTAAAATTTGTCTTTTTTTTAATTTTCTCACACCCCCTTTTAAAATTTTTTTTATTATTTTTAACATTTTTCAATTTTTTTTTTACAATTTTCCCATCACTTTGTTCAAATATTTTGCTTTTTTATTTTTTGTTCATTAGAATACGAAATACGCCTATTTTCTATTCCCCCATCAATTTGTACTTAACATTATTGTAAATAAATTAGTATACCTACTTACTATCTTCGGTGAAAATTTCATTCTAGTGTCGAAATCTAACTGTTGTCAACGTGATCCCACCTCCATAATGAAACATTTTCCACCTCGCATGTAATACACTATTACGTCACTTACCTATTACGTGTTCGTATTAATAATTGATACATACATTAAAGATATTCTATCAGAAAAAGATTTCTCCCTTTTCCTTTCGCATCCCTGCTTACGTAAAAAAGGATATCATATCATCCCCTTCCCTTCTTACTCCTCTCAGTATTAAACAAAATATATTTAACACATTTTTAATGCATCCTCTCCCCGATGTTTTGAAAAAAAAAGGAAAAAAAAATCATTTAAAAAAAATCATCTCGATTCCCCTCTCTTCCAATGTTAAAAAAAGAAAAAATCATCATTCAAAAAAAATCATCCCCCTGTCCACTTTCCCCCCTTCCAATGTTAAAAAATACATGATTTCAAACATTTTAGCGTGTCCTCTTCCCCGTGTTAATAATTTAAAAAAAAATATTTTATTAATAAAATATTTTTTTAAATTATTTTAAGCCTCTCCTCTCACTCCTTAATTAAAATGTTAATAAAATGTAATTCAATAATTAAAAATAATCGTTTAAAATATGATGAATTAATTAAAATATAATATTTAAGGCGTCCCTCTTTAGTTTTATCATTAGAAAAAAATTCTTCCCTCTCTCCCCTCCCGATGTTCCAAGTAAAATTTATTTAATTTTTTTTTTAATGCATTTCCCACCCAAAAAAAAATATTACTAAAAACCGAATTTTATTTTAAATTTATTTTATTATAAAGAGAATACATTTATTTTATTTATTTTTAATTCTTCGACGGGGACGGAGTGTGGATTTAGACATTTCTTTTTTCCATTATTTATTTTTATTTTATTATTAAATAAATTTTATTTAATAATGAAATAATTTAAATTGTTTTATTGTTAAAATATTTAATTAAATTATTTTTATTTTATTTGAACTATCCGACTCGCCTGAATTAAGTAATATTCAAATACAAAAAAGACGAGAGGCTGCGGTATTTCTGGAGATGTCACGTCAGACGACTCCCTCAACAACAACAAGAAAAAACAAAGTACAAAATATAGCATAAGCACAAACTTGCTCGATAGAAAACAACCACAAACCAATCTATTTATTTCCCGCCATTTTCTAACGGTCCATCTACATCTTTTTTATAAACTCTATGGTAGATCGCCTACGCTACTCCAGCTAGAACAACAAATGCCGACTGGTTCAGCGTTGAGCGTCTTTCCATAGCACAATAATAATAATTCTCGGTATTTCCGTTTCGATGCGACTGCCAGCAGTGTATTATTGGGGTTCCGCATCTTTCCGATCATATCTATTTTATGCCTTCATATAGATACCACATGCGAATACCCGTCATTTCGATCTATGTACTTTGAAATACTTAAAAAAAATTAAATTTAAATACTTTTTTTTTTTTTTGGATGTTCGATATTAGGAGCGCCGCTTAGCCGGTTGAATAGTCAAAGGAACAACGCCACCTACGACGAAAGCGTCCTTGCCTTTCGCGTAACAGTACGGCTGTTTCTTTCTGTCTGTGCGTCTGTTCTCTGTTTCTCTCTTTCTTTCGGTATGCGCTGTTGTGGCATTTGTATATATATACATACATACATACGGCTAGAGTGGGAATCCCTCTTCGCTTCTCTACCGCTGGCCCAGACGTCGGCATTGCCAAAAACAACAAAATATTGCACAACGACCTCGAAGTCTACCTAACACCGCTGTGGTATACAGTGGTAATGAGATATATTATGAACTAATTACGATGCGTTCAAGGTGTATATAAAATAGGTTAGATAAGGGATTGTTGCCATTTTCAGCCGAAAATATTGTGTATGTATAATAAAAATATTCCTAACAATAAGTAGGCTTTGATTTGGGACTATAGGGAGCTGTTTTGAAGTTGCATATATTCGGACAATTAACACTTTATTCAAGGTGTGGACAATTATTTTTGATCCTTCTTTTCATTCGGTGTTGCAAAATAAAATAAAAATTTTAAGAAATCATTTTTCGCAATTTTGTTCCCCTCCGCCACAATTTTTAGTGAATTCAACTATAATAAAGGCATTAAAGTAGCTATTGATGTAGTACAAAATGTTGCACCTTTGAAGCTGCTAAGAATAATTGCGGGAAATTTAAATTTAGCTATTCGAATCGCCTTTGGTATTTAAAAAATTAATAATTAATAAATTTTATTAATTAAAATTAATAAAATTATTTCAAAAAAAAAACATTTTGCTTCCTTTGTTTCTCATGTAGTGCCGAAAAAAATATCAATCTTTTTTTCTCTCGTATTAAAAAAATAATAAAAATATAAAAAAAAAACGGTTAGTGGCCCCTTTATCGTTTCCCGTTTACTGCAAAAAAATATATATTATAATTTGTGAAAATGTTCAATTGACACACTTTTTCCACTGTCGTTCAAAAAAAAAATATATAAAAAAAAATGAATCTACCCCCTAACTCATAAGGAAGGATAATTTAATAATTTTAATATTTTTCAATTAATTTTTAATCTCCTATATCTCGTTGGTAGAAATCAGAATTTAGTCATTTTTTTTTTAATTACTTCTTTATACAATTTTGAATCTTTTCGCATACCCCGTGTTACAAAAAAAAAATTATTTGCCTTTTCCTTGTCCCCTGGCTTTTTAAATTCCAAAAATGTAATTGAATTATTTTTCAAAATTTTTCAAAACTTATTAATTTTAAAACAAAATAATTCCTCGTCTTTCCGATGTTGATAAAAAAAAATAATTCGATAATTTAAAAAATCAATTTCATTATATTGTCCTCCCTGGTTTTTGGTGTTGCAAAAATATAATTGAATTATTAATTAAAATAAAAACTTGTTAATTTAAAAAAAAATATATTTTCCTCCTTTTCAATGTCAATAAAAAATTTAATTCAATAATTAAAAAAAAGATCAATTTGATTATATTGTCCCCTCGCTTCTGTTGTCACAAAAATGTGATTGAATTATTATATAAAATAATTATTAATTTAAAAAAATTAATCCCCCTTCTTTCCGGTGTTGACAAACATTTTCATTCAATAATTAAAAAAAATCTATTTGGTTATAGCGTCCCCTCGCTTCTGCTGTTGCAAAAATGCGATTGAATTATTATTTAAAATAATTATTAATTTAAAAAAATTAATCCCCTTTTTTTCCGGTGTTGAGAAAAATTTTAATTGAAAAATTAAAAAAAAAATAAATTTGTTTATATTATCCCCTCGCTTCTGCTGTTGCAAAAATGCCATTGAATTATTATTTAAAATAATTATTAATTTAAAAAAATAATCCCCCTTCTTTCCGGTCTTGACAAAAATTTTAAATCAATAATTAAAAAAAAATCAATTTGATTATATTGTGTCCTCGCTTCTGGTGTGCAAAATGTAATTCAATGATTGTTTAAAAAAAAAACCCATTATTAATGTAAAAAAAAATAATCGCCCTCTTCCGATGTTGATAAAAAAAATAATTCAAAAATTAAAAAAAAAAACTTCGGAACATATTTCTTTATCCTCTCGCTCCCGTGTTAAAAAAAAAAATATTAAAATTATTTTGGAAAACTATTTAGTGCCCCTGCCTGTAAATACTTAAATTCTTCCCTCCCAGATGTTAAACAAACTAATGTAATAATTAAAAAAAATAATTTGCTCTCTCCTGTCCCCGTCTACAAAAAAAGAAAATATTTAAATAACTAAAAAAAAATAATTAATTTTGAACCCCGCAGAAAAAGAATTCAGCATTTAGTAATTTTTTGTTAATATCTAGTCTAAACAATTTTGAATTACAAAAAATAAATTATGATTCACGTTTTCTTTGTCCCCTCGTTCCTGTGTTGCAAAAATCTATTTAAATTAGTATATATATACAAAAAAAATAATTATTTAAAAAATATTATATATACAGGGTGTATCAAATAAAAAAGTAAATTTTGCTTGGGTGTTATACACGACATATAAAGCTCAAACCCGCCTAAACCGGATTTCATCATTAAAAAATAAAAAAAATAAAAATTTAGAGCCAGAAATTCTTTAGTCCGGGCCTGATGCAAGGAAACGTCATGTTAAGCACCCGCTAAACGTGGTATTATGTATAAATACATTGCACTCATTTAGTATTATTCTTAATGGTATGCCGTAAGTTCATTTAACGTCATTCTGAATAAATAAAGGCCCTTGTAAAAATAGCAAAACTGAGTCATTTTACATTTCTTCTTTTTATAAAATAAACATTCCTTTTTTGTTAAAAGCATTCTACGTAAGTCTACAGAGTATTATTTTTAATATCCTGATAAGACGTTCGAGTTTCACCGGATATGCGACTTCAGTAGTTACAAAAAACGTAAATATTTTTCTTTGCTTTGTCGAATCGAGAGGTTAGTTGTTAATAAACGGTACCACATGAATCTGTGTTATTTTTTGGATTTATTAATCATATAACGCAAAATGAATTGAATCGAATTACACAGAAATAAATGTAGATACAGAAAATTTACAAACACGCCTTTTTACTATGATGTCGCGCGAAAATGAATCTATACATTCCCGCGCTTTTGCCGATGCATCAAGCTTCGATTTTCTTTATATGAAATCATGATGGTCCTGAAAAGGATCGTTTTTTCGAGACGGGAAAAATTTAAATAAAATGTTCGAAGTGGCTTGCACCCCAAGCGGCGATCTACACAAAACTAACAGCGGTAATGGCTGTATGATAGTGGCATGTGGGGGTATACTCGGGACAGCATTTAGGTTGAGCACAGGTGCGGCTCTAGCCCACGGCATTTATAAAATATTTTTTTCTCGTTAATGCTTACAGATAGACCCCTGTGCATTAAGACTTTTTGATTGTATATGATTACAGCTGCTACATATTCTTATATTTACCTCTATATCTGATACACCCTGTATATTTGAATGTTTTAATAATCATTTGTATTTGATATATTATAAAGAAATATACAAAAGATCCCATTTAAAATTATACAAACTGTACAACTTCTACTGAACTCTGTCTATGTATAGAATGCAGTATAGAGCCAAGTATAGAGCGAGCTTTTCCGCCATAATGGCGGAGCGAATAAAAACAACAAAACCTATATACATATACTCAGCCACACACGTATAACAACTAGAAGACAGAAGGAGACGGAAGAAGTATTTGGGTTTCCTTTTGTAGTGAGTGAACTGACGGGGCTATCGCCCTAAGCAGGTCATTCATTTCATTTCTGCCGTGGCCGGCCGACAGAGACCTGCTGCTTCCCTCACTGGTGAAGCGTTAAGGTCCCTTACCTTATTTACTACGCGGCTGTACGACCATCCAGCAGATACCCAGTCGCCCGTATCGAAACGTATAGTAGTAGAGAGGTTATTAGTTGCCGGTAATGCCTTTCAGAAAGGGCAAGAACCGCGCACGAACGCGACGCAAAATACTTACTTACTCGGTACGCCATCTGGCGGACGTTAAGAGTCGTTTATATGGGTTCAAATCTGCGTGACTTAGACAAGGACTTTATTAATAATCAAGTTGGCTGTGTATTGAAACTTCTGATCGGTGTTGTATATAGATGGTGTGATGTTTCAAATGTAATACATATTTGCCGCCCGAAATCGAGGATTGGGTATTTGTATTGCTTGGAAATGTGGTAAAATCAACATTAAATTATAATTAGATAATTAAACAAAAAAAAAGATCATTCCTACATTATGATTACTCTCCTACTATCTCCCTCATTATGTAATAATAAAGAGAAACGCTTGATATGAACTTTGTTATTCATTCTAAATAAGATATGTTGTTTGCAATATTGCATTAAAGCGAAATAATTTTCTGTCACTATTTACTCAGTTTTTGAGATATAAAACTTTTTATGGAAATCGGTGTTTGGAATCCTTTTAGTTTTTTACTTGTAACTCCGGATGTATTTGAAATATGCGTTTCCAATTCTGTACCAATATGTAGAGGATTATGATATAAGAACTTACCAAATTTCAAGCCAGTAACGTATTTAGTTTTTTGATCATTGACTTTTTATGGAATCGGTGTTG